>CM021750.1:807157-923632 GCA_011075105.1 Heteronetta atricapilla
CAGCAGCACCGCGGGCGGGCAGCGCCGCGTGGCGCCCGCCGCTGCCCCCGCCCCGCCGAGAGGGCCCCCTCCGCAGGGAGCCCCTCCCGGGCCCGGGGGCCTCGGGAGGCCGGGGCGCCAGCGCAGAGCGCCCCTGCCGCCCCCTTTGCTGAAGCTGCCCGTCAGCGCGGGCACCGGTGCGCTGCTCCGGCCCGGTCCCGGCACCCTCGGGTGCTGCTGAGGTGTCCGGCGGCCTCTGCCCTGGTGCCAGGCTGGACTGGGGAGCACCCACCAAGGCCAAGCGCACAGTGGCCCCTTACTGCCCAGGCCGTCTCTCCGGCATCCGAGGCAGGGGGCTGCTCTCTGAAACGAGCTGCCTTCCACAGAGAGCTTTGATCGAGCCAGCGCATCCATGAGGCGTGCAGAACTGCCCCAGCGAGCTGCCCCCAGAACGGCAGGTTACGGTGAGGAACTGAGGCAGAAATACCTGGAATCCAGCACCAACACCAGATGATTCATTGTCCCAAACCCAGTTCAGTCACAGGCATCGACCTCCACAAAGGTGCACCCAAAAGACATGGCACCGTAGCACTGTTTACCCAAATGGTTATTCCTGCAAACAATGCTTCTGAAGATGCCTGAATCCAGTGATCTACCCATTCTACTCCCAAAACATGAGCTTTTTCTCTGTGTTTTTCTCCCTGTGCTGCTGATCACACCAGAGTTTAGACACATAGCAAAATGAACAAACAAACAAAAAAAAAGCAAAAAAAAAAAAATCTTTCTATGCTTCCTGCGAAGTCTTAGAGCTTACGTAATGCTATAGTGATTTGCTTTTGTGTGTTCTGTTTTCTCACTTTCAAGTTCTTGTCAGGAAAGTGCACTTAGTGCTCAGCCTGTTTTCCATTTGCCTGTGTTTTTCCACCCCTCTGGGGCTTTCTGAGATTTCCATCAGCAAATAGCCCTCACTGTCCGAAATGAAGCAGCCTGGCTGAGGACAAGGCCCACACTTACTGAGAGCTAATATGCCTCTTCTCAGAAAGAACATTTGCAAACAAGAAGGGGCTGGATCTGTTAAGGAACGTGACCACATGAAGTAGTCTCACACCTTTTGACAAAGCATAAAGCACACATTAGAAAACAGGGTAAAGAGCAATAATTTCTGTGTGTAGTCTTTTTTTATTTTTTTACTTTACAGGTTTCTACTCGCACATTCCTAGTTTTGGTGGGCTCCATGAAGCAGTGCTACTAACACTCTGGCGTGTCTGAAGGTAGGACCATTGAAGAATTGCTAAGTCCACAGCAAAGCAGTCATGACCTGGACCCTGTTCTTCCCACCTCATCTGCTCAATCCCTGTATTTACATGTTAACTAGCTGATGTTCCTGTGACTGAATTCTTGCAAAGCCATTTTTGTTACTGGGAATCATGACAGCAAAAAGCAGAGGATATTTGCAATCAGCACCTGATTTGGGGAACAGTGCAGTGGGGTGTACAGGGTGAATTGGACACCCTAAAACCAAAGCTTCCCTGTTACTCCCATGTATTAACCTTCAAGCCGAGGCACAGCGCAGGGCCCTGTGCTCATTAGCCCTGCCAAAGTCTCTAGCTCATGTTCAGCAGGGCAGAATGGCTGGGAACCACATGCGTAATCCATCTCTGCTGCAACTCACCTGCCTTCTGATATTCTTTTGGTCACTCAGAGGTCAAAAAAATGTAATGCATTTGGTATTTAGATGACTTGTCAAAGCAACATCTTAATGTTCATTTATTTTCAAGAACTGCTACTTGGGTGATTTAGATTACAATAAGCTTACTTTGTTTGTCCTGGAGACAGATTTAAACATGCTCAGCTTCCTTGTTCTGCAATCACATCACTTACACTCACTGTTCTTCTGTGAGTCGTTTTGTGTTTGCAGCTCTTAGTTCCTCAAATGTCAAATAACCAAAACATCCTGCATGAATTACAGGACTGGAACACAAGAGAATGTTTCCTAGCAGTAAACTAAACTGAATTTCAGTTTCAATTCCCCACAGTGCTTAATCACACTAACTACTCAACGCCACATCATAGTATGCTGGAGATGTGGCAACCTAATATTAACATAATTCTTACATCTAAAGTGCTAGCAGATTTATTGTATTCTCCCCGGTGCTGTTAACCTTTCTTCCTCTGACTTTCTGAAATACTCTATTGTAGTAAACATGAAGCTCTGAACCCACTTTAGGCAGGGTTAAGGTGGCGATCTTTTCAGTTAAAGAATTAGTGAGAATCTGGCTGGGTAAAAACAGTGTCTCACTAGATAGAATGTAGTTTTCAAGACTGGTGCTATAATCCTACTTCTCATTTTACACCCCCTGTGATGCTTTCCCCTCATTGGCATTTTTATCTGCAAACGGAAGTTTAAGAAAAAAGAAATTTGAAGTAGCACAAAAATGATAAAGATCTTATCAGAACATTACAGGAAATACAGAAAGAAGACATCATGTAATGAATTACCAGAGAAAACAGAGCAACTCAGGTTAAAATATTTTTGTTTATTATAAAATACATATTTACATGTGAAGGCACTTTAAACCGTTACAAGCTTTTCATATAAGCTATTGTTTTAGCTGTTTAACAAGTCCAATAATATTTTTATATCATCACCTAAACAGATGAAAAAATCGGAACTGTATCCAGTTGCAGTATATTCATTTTTCTAATGAAAAAAACACTACGGTTAATGACAACTAGTAAGGATTTGAGCACCATCAGTTCTCTACAGTTTCAGAAAATACTGTAACAGGGTGATGAGCATATAGGTGGGGAGGAAGAGCACATGATGTTAAATTACAACCAAATCAAGTACATTCTTGCCTTACAATACTGCTGAAAGACTTAGGCTGTTAAGCCTTACAACTACCATCCAGAAAGACTGCAATTGTCCATGCAAATAAAGCAGACTCCATGGAAGGCTAAATCAAGATTCCTCATTGCCCCCTAATAATGCAGGAGGCTTTTAGGGACAGGATTATAATTTCAATGGATATAGCTGTAACAGCACCAATGAGCGGATAAAGACAGACAGGTTGTTTTTCTTCTACACTTTGTCTCAAGATCTGAAGACAAACATTCAAATAAAATTAAAGGAACTGAATAGAAGAATCTACATTAAACCTAGTCGACTGTGTGTCCTCATACTGCAGCTCTGTACAGTCACATCTTTCAGAAATAAGCACCTTTTTCTGAAAGTCAAAAATCAGGTATTTAAGTAGTTAACTCAAAAATTAATTACAGCTTGTAAACTTGCTATTCCTTGCTGAGTAGGATCCCTGCACATGTACACTTTGAAATGCATTTTCCCTCCATCTTTGCTGTCCAGATTGACTAGCTGAGACTGAGATCACACTAGCATTCTTCCCTGGAACCGTGGCACAGCAGATCTTGCAGCATACACTCAAACCAAACAATGAAGTAAACAGAGCTCTACATACAAGTCCTATGTATTTTTGTTTTCTCCAGTACAATATACACAAAACAAGTTGAAAAATACAGTGCTGAGAAATTTCTGTATGTCTCTAACCCTAAATGCAATCATGAAATAAGATCAAAATACTGATTTATAGTAATGAAAAAAATGACTTTTTCCGTTTTGGCAAAATAGATCCTATCAAATACTTCAGTGTTAACAGCTTACTTAAAAGAAATAGATCCTTGAATTTACACATTTCCAATGAAACTGAGCCTTTAATAGCTATAAAAACATATATACAAATATGCCTTATCTGATGGGCTTACATTCAGTGTAGATACTACACAACAAGAGACTAAGATCTTCAGGAGAAAATAAAACAGAGATACAATTTGTTAAATGAATTTACACATTTCAACAGCTGTAAGGCTGGCCAAAGCCCAAGCTGTTTTTCATCTGTAACCAACTTGTACTTTTTCACAGTTAAGCTACAATTCCTATAAACAGCTTCTACAGCAGGGTTGCAAATCAAGCTTCTGATTGGAAAGGAGCAGCTTCCATGGCAGCATTTACTAGCTCGGGATAAAGCTAGTTCGGACTTTTTCAGAAAGTTATCTCAGTGATTTTTCAGATTTCAGGGTCCAATTTAAGCCACTGCTGCTTCTATTTTTTGATTATTGCCTATGTTATTGCAGAAACTCTCTGATCCAAGTTGTAACTTACATATTTGGTGAAGTTCTGATGGGAGATAGAGCACAGGACATCAATTCATACAGTTCAAAACTATTCAGCTCTTACTGAGGCTGAATTATCAATCTGTTCTCCACTCCAGTTATTTCACTGTAATGCATAAAATTCCACATTCTTTTAAAAATAAGGCACTTATAAAGCTTCTTCCTCAAGTACCAAAAGCTTGAGAAACTTAACAGACTTCACTCATTTCCTTACTGTTTTTATTCCAAAAGTAACGCCCCTGTTCCTAGAAGCCGAGTTATGCTCAGAAATCAAATACTCTATAGTAGGTTCAAAAACACCCAACATGGCTTTCTACAGATCTCTCATTTGCTAAATCAGCTTGAAGAGAGTACCTTCCAGCATAGCAGGTTCTTTAGGAATAAAGATCATCACCACTTTCATTCTCTGGTATTTACTACTTATCCCTTGCTTTTTGCATCCTGCAAAAATCAGGTAAAAGTTCAGTGTTAAACTTCACAGTTGTCTGTATATACCACATTGGAAATGCAAGAAATAAATAGCACAACAGCTGTATTAAGCTCCTTAGCTTCTAAATCCCACAGAAAACTGGCAGTTCTAATGATTTGCTCTTTCACTGACAACATCCTGGAGACGTTTAAGGAGAACATCATCATTTTCCTGGCAGAGTCGCTTCGTAGGGGATTCGGTATCACTATCAATTGTTATTGCTCGTTTCTTACTCCTGTGCTCACCTTGTTTTATCATATTGTTGATATCCTTCAAACTCTGTGATTAAGAAAAAAAAAATAAAAACAATGTAATACAAGTTAATATGACTCCATCTGAAACTTGATTTGGTTCTCAATTATCTGAGAACCAAGAAGTTTCTATTTTGAACCTCTCTGCTGAACAAGTGGATTTCACATTCTTCTAAAAGTAAGGCACTTATAAAGCTTCTTCCCCACGTACCAAAGGTTGAGAAACTTAACCAAATAAAGAACTCTATCCCTCGCCACAAACTGAGAAACTGGTTCGATGAATCCCCATTGTATTAGAGCACGTTCTAATTATGAGATTAATTAACGCTCTCCCAAATCAAAAATTTTCAACCCTTTTATTTTCTACCTTGGAAGGGCTCCCATTAAATTTATATAGTAGTGCAGTTCGAGGTGTCAAGCAGGCACCATTCTTATGAGGCGAAACATAAACTGAGTGCTGTTGAGAGATCCGTCGAGGTGATACGGGCTGTTGCTTAATGTTGGGGAATGGAGACAAAGGAGGGGCTTCCATCTGAAAGAGAGGACAAATCCCCATAGGATATGAATCAAAAATTATTGAAGAGACGTAACATCACAGAAAGACAAGACTAACACACTTCCAGGTTTCCTTTATAACATTTTATCCTATAGCAGTTAAACAACTGAACAGATGTCTGCCAAACCACAGAACAAATTTATTTCCCATATGTGTTACACAGATGCTCCACAGGTATTTTAGCAAACGGGTACTGTTACATAAAGATGCTGAAAATGGGGTTGTAAACTGAACTGCTGTAAACTAAACTAAACAGTTTGTCCTTTTGAAAGGCTGTTAAAACAAGTCCTCATAGCATTACCTATATATAACTTTTCAACTTCTGTAACCATGCCAGGTGAATAACAAAACAAAATGTTGACACAGAGTGCCAGGAAAAGCACAGTGTCTGATTATTCGGTAGAGCAAAACTCCAAAATAGTTTACTTACTACATGATCCTGGTTTGTAATATCATACTTCAGTGCAAATGATTTTACTCTTCCTACATAGACCGCATTGTAAAATTTAATAAGATCTCCTCTCTCCTCTGTTCCTGACTCACTGGAGTTCTCTGCTGCAGATCTTCCCGAGGAACTACCAGTTTTCACAGATGAGTCTAACAATAAGAGAAAGCTTCAGATTTCAGAACACAGTATGGGCAAACTTCACTCTTTAAACTTGTATTCAACTGACAAGAACTCATTCATAAACTGACCAATTGATGAGCTGAATTCAATAATCATGCTTGAGACAAGGGCATTGTATGTGGTTATGAGCATTAGAAGGAGTTAAAAATCACTGCTAACAGGCTAGTGAATTATGACTAGAAAGGCTAGTGCAAATCTTCACTTCTATACTGGAAAACTCTGTAGCAAAAAAGGGTGGCAGTATCGATCCTTTTTCCTTTTTTTTTTTTTTAAAGGAGTGAAAGTCATAAAAAGCCATTTTTTGCTTATCTTTTTTTTGACTGCTGTACAATCTTCATATAGCAATAATCAAATTAGCCAGGATGTAGAACAATGTTAACATGCTCAGAACCTCGACCATGCCAACATTCAGCACAAGTGCTATGCAAACTTGCAGCAAAATTTCAAGCAGCCTGAGAACTGACAGCTTTTAGCTTCTGTGAAGCTTTCTAGTGATGATCTGGCAAAAAAGTAGATTTGTACTCAACTCACATCTACTGCAAGGAAGCCAGGACACCATCTTTTCAGGCACGTAACTAAATGGTTGTTCAGTAGAAAAAGCTGCAGCTGCACAGCAAGGATACTGCTGTTAACTCTTGCCTGCTTAAGCCAGATCCCTACTGAACACAACCTTCTTCTTCATTCCTCCACACTGTTTACTACCAAGCGAAACAAGGGAACACAGAATAAAGCCTCTTGCAATCACTGCAACATGGAAAGAAACATCAAAACCTGATACCCGTAATTCCTTAGCGTGTCTGTCTTGTGTCATAGCACAAGCACACATTCCTGTAAGCTGCTGTCAAAAGAACATGAATTAATATAGCAAAAAGAGACACTAGTCTCCAACTGATAAAAAAGTCTAGTAGGAAAGGGAACTGAATAACTTTGTAACCAAGTAAACATGTTTGACAGTACACCCTATGGCAGTACAAGTACAGACGCCCTACAACATCCAAGAATTGTGGAGCTGCTAGACAGGATGCTGAACCTCAAGATCAACGCTTTCCTGGACCCAGGCAGGACACTGTAAGGTGTTTAAAAATGGCACTAATACTCATTCAAGCAGCTGGATCCCAGTCACCATGAGATTTTGCCATATGGAACAGCTTTCTAAATTCCTTTGTGTGTCCTGGCTGAACATCCATTCTACTCATGGGCTCCTACACGGGCTTGTGATCTATCCTTTTACTGACAAGTCAGTAACAACGGGCACAGAACAATTTTCATACTTCTCAAATCCTATTTTTATCTCTTTCTTCTCTAACCCACAGCAAGGAAAATATCAGCTATTTAAAAGAAATCTACTTGTATATGCGAATTTTGGTCTAACACAGCCACTATTTTCTGGAAACAAGTAGTCCATATTTAACCTACAGAATAGGCAATAGTATATTAGAAAAAAAAATCTGTCATAATATTCAGATACTGTTCATCTTTCTTTGTTAAATGGTGTTGCTGTCCAAAATGAACCATAGTAACACTGATACAGTAAGGAAATGCTTCAGTATCAAGCTACCAAATTTAAGATAACAAAATAGAACAAAAAGAAATGTTTGGACTGTGCACTTAGCCACATGGTCTAAACTTTTGGGTAGACCTGTACGGTGCAAGGAGTTGGACTTGGTGATCCTTAGAAGTCCCTTCCAGCTCGGAATATTCTATGATTCTATAATAAAACATTTGTTCCAACTGGAAAGCATATTTTCGATATCTAACAAACAGTAGGGCTGCTGATAAAATATATTTATCAGTATTTTCAACAATCCATTTCTTTATTTTAAATGCATTTTAAAATCTAAAACTTATTTCAGTTCCTCAAAAGCATGCAAGTACGTTTTTAAAAGTAACAAATTACTTTTCTGTACCTACCTTCTGTCATCTCTACATCTTGGTTTTTATTTTTGTCCAAAAGGACATCATCAGAAAAATTTCTCAACAAAACACTCCTATAAACCTACAGAGGGAAAAAACATTTTTAACATTTTTAACAAGGAAAACATGAAACTCAGAGGATTAGATTATATCCATCTGAATAAGAATGTATCTAATTTTGAAGTTGATTTGATTTTCCCAGTATCATCATAAACATTCGGAAGCCACCTCTTTCTGATATTTATGTGAGGGGAAGCTTATATGATTCACTCACATGGCTGTTTGCTTGCGGCTGATTTCTGTAACTTTTCATTATGTCCTGAAAAGTTCTTTCCTCTTTGGTTACCTGGAAAAAAAAAGGCTATTGAAGTCCAAAGAGCAAGCAGAAAGATCAAGCTGCTCAGGTTCAGTCTACTCAATTAGCTTCCCTCTATATAGCCTTTTCATGAGTGTTAATATGGTGATGGGATAGTTCTGGAGATGGGAATATGAAAAAAAACACATTTTTCATGTTTAAGCATTCTTTTTTATTTCAGCTAGTAAAGCCTTTTTTTTTTTTTTGCGTAAGAGTCTGAAGAATTATTCCTTTTCAAACTTTTCTTCCAGTGATACTAAAAATTAAAGAAGGGAAGCAAGGGAAGCATTATTACACCAAAAGACATTTGTGAATTTAAAAACTGGACCTCTTAACTTTTCTAAATAGAAAATGAGAAAATCCTGAACAAAATACCATGCATATAATTTCAGCTTTCTTTCATATGTCAAAATTGCTCATTTGTTACTGGATGGCTGAAAAACAAAGTCCTATTTATGTTTTTGCCTGAACTAAACTCAGCTTTCCTAAACCTACATGTTACCTTTGCCATGATATAAAAGGCACAGAGAAGGAGCTGGTCCAAATGTCTGTCCTTCATTAGATCGGCACAATGAACCAATGTGAATTCAAAACACGTCCATATCTTCCTGCGCAAGTCATTGGAGACATCCAATTTTAAGCACAGATCACGCAAGCGCACACTTGCCAGATGATAAACCTGGAAGAGAAAGATGTGCAGTTAAGAGTCAAGCCTGCTGATCTTAACCTAGTCTGCAAAAATGAAAGCCCTCACCAAAGTATAACTGTTTTATACTTCAATACTTTGTTTTCACAGAACTTCCTCCCTTTGCCCAAGTCAGTGTCTCCAACTATTAAACTGTCAACTGTTCCAATGTTGGATGCTTCCAGAAAATCTGATTAAAAACATGACTATGCCTTCTATAATATATCACTCACTCACTATAATGGAACAGTTATGAAAAGCTAAAAGAAGAGACATACTTTAATTACAACTAAGTATAATCTTTTATTTTCAAGCTGACAGATTTTTTTTCCCCCAGTTTGATTACCAAAAACCTGTTTCAAAATCTGAAATAACCATCAAGTGCAACATTAACATTCTTCCATTTATTTCAAAAGTTCTCACTTCATTGATAGCAATTATGTGCACTCTTTGTGTTGGACAGCAGGAAGAATTCATCTTCATTTTCACTTTTTCTACTGAACAGGAACAAGAGATGGAAGCAGGGGAAAACTATTATTATTGTGAATTTGATGATCACTATAATGAATAGGTCAAAATTCTTTTGAAGACAAATTTAAGAGAAGATTTTTGTTCTTCCTAAGAGGAATGCTGCCTACCACAGTTTTTCAAATACATGGCTACAACAGCTGAAGTATTTCCCTGCTGAAATTAAAGCTTCCAAAAATCAGTCCATGTTCATGCCTAGCAGCTAGCTAATCAATTCTTAATCGGTTCTCAGAAAAAGAGAGAGACTGTTACTATTAAAATCAAAAAACCAACACTTCAGAGACAGGATGTGGCTTTCAAGTGTTTGGGAATGAGTTTCTGTACATAAAGATACCATAAAGGTGAAAACTTCTGAAAATAACTTCTCTAGTAAGATAATTGTAGCCAATAAAAAAGTTTCTCTCAAGCACCCAGTTCTTAACCTACCCTTTTATTCCTCATTGTTTCAAGAATTTCTTTTGTTCTAGAAACTTTTAGATAACATGTTATTCACCACTGACTTCTTGAAGCTCCATGCTGGCAAGATCAGCACTAACTAGGTAGACCTCAGAAAACTCCAAACGAGAGAATATTGTACAGGATCCAAAACAATTCATTTTTTAATGAGCACAACACAGGAGGGTAATTTCATTTTTGGTATATCTAACCCTTGCAAATGTGGGAGGCAATAAGAATAAACAAGGTAATTAAAAACTGCTAATATTTCTTAAGTACTTATAGAAGCTACTAAGAAAAAGAAGAAAAAGGAAAAATTGAAACATCTCATGTGTCAGAGGGAGAGCCGGAAAAATATGGGAAATTGAATTCTCTGCAACATCTTTTCTCTTCTCCTCCTAGCTACATGAGAATTGTTCATGCCAAAGGTAAGGTACGTGAAGACTACAAAGTAATGTAATGTAAACTGCTCAAGGACTTTTAGCATGGCCACAAACAGAAGTAAAGCACAACTTCCTAACAAAGATACTTACCTTTCTGTAAAACAGTGCCAAGGATCCTGTTTTCTTTGGTTTGCTTCCTGTTGACAGATGCACTTCTTGTGCTTGGCTCATCTGGGGGTGGCAGGGTGCCTGAGCCTCCATTTTAGGTGGTTGACCTAAATTCATGGAAATGGGTATCAATGTGATCCCACCCATTTCATGTGCAACACCTGGAGATTATAGAAAATGATGATGATCCAGAAATAAACTGCTTGCTGCCACCCTGCTACATAGTTAAATTGCAAATCCTAAACTCATTGACAAACATTTCATACTGAAGACATTTCATCCTTCTATACTGAATGATAAAAAGACTGAGTCTTCAGAAATTATTACAAAGTACATTTCTGGTAATGCTTAAAGGAAGAAAGTGATTGGGAATAGCCTTTTCTAAAACTATTCAAGTACAATGCTGACAAGAAATCGCAGTCTCTGTAGTCAGTGTACCACTCTTTTGTGGAAGATGGGCATTCCTGTTCTTTTTTGCTATTATTTTGCAAATCTAACAGCACATTATATACAGTCCATATTAGTTTGTGCAGTAGTTGTAGTCAAATTCTCTTGCTGAAAATCTCCTTAAACATTAAAAGTAGAGAATTTTTCAATCCATCTAAATATACTAAAGACACAGACTTTAAATTCAGAAAGGCTACAAAACTCATTTCTCATGTATCCTTATCAGAAGTAGTCAAGCATCAGCCAGCTTCAATAAAACTTTTAAACCACACTATTTTGCTGATATTTATATGTAGCCCTTACCCAGTAATTTCAGTCTTTTTAGATTATAATAGACAAAAAAATAAAACAAACAGCATTGAATCACTATTGGAGTTGAGAACCAAAGCTACACTTAATCTGTGATGAGTTGTAATTGGAAGAAGGAAGGACTCCGTAACTTTGCAAGTTGGAATCCTCAGAACACTTGTCAGATATCCGATCGAAATGCAGAATGAGATGTTAGTTTAAAACTTAAGTTTTGCTATTGTTTGTTTTGTTTTTTAATAAAGTCATATATGCTCTTTTAAAACAGAAAAAGTGATATGTGTTCAAGATGCACTGTCAGTCTAGATGGATCTTAAGAGCAAGTAGAACATCTCATATGGAAAGAAACCAGAAAGAATTCATACCATGTAGTGGGATAGTAACCTTCTGTCCTGCTTTTCCTGGTACTGTAGCTGTTGTCATGGTCAGTACTGTTTGCCCAGGAGAAACTGATATATTTTCAGTAGCAATGCTTGATGCTGGAGCAATTGTCAACTTAGTTCCCTCAGTTAAAATCTTTTCCATCTGCATTTCTTTGGGACTGTCATCTCCAAAGAGTCTCCTCTTAGCACTTCCTGCTGTAGGGGAACTGTAGCGCTCATGAACAGAAATTGGTGACAATGGCTGGATGTCTAGTATGCAAAGAAAAAAGATCATCTTCAGAGCAGCTGCTGATTAGGGATTCTTCTCCACAGGAGGAGAAAAGGCTATTCTCTCAAACTACAAAACCAGAGTGCAAGAAATTGTTTCTGATTAAGAAGTGATCTCACCATTCACTGCTCTTAGGCAATATAAGTAATGAGTATACTCCTTTAACTCTCCCCTTTTACTCTGTAAGAGAGTTTGGTTTTTATAATCTGTTATTAACACAAAATAAAAGATTGACCAAGCTATCAGTGCCACTTGTGGGCATACCATTTTCCATCAAGCCAAAGCCTTCTGGCTAACTGGCAAGATGAAACTAATTCGAGATGTTACTTCCAGTCTGCCAGGATGGTTTTCTCAGTACCAGGAGCATGTAAACATTTCCAAACCCAACTATTTTCAATATGAAGTAAGCAAGAGCACTTGGTACCAGATTCTCATACAATGCAAGGTCTCACACACTCCTACACTTCTATGGGATAACAACTCCAAGTTGCTTTCCCTTCTATTGAAAACTCACCATAAGATCTACAACTGCTTATACATCACTTTCCTAATGCACTTGAGTATTTAAAAAAAAGTTTTGAGTTTTGTAATGTGATATGCCAGACAAACACAAAAGGAGACAACATCACAGTTCATAGTGCACAAGCAAGAGCTTATGAACTATTGTTTGGGATACAATGAAAGCAGCAATTCCTAACTACTGAAGTGTGAAAAAGCAACAGCTATGCTGCCACTGCTTCTTCACCTTCACCCTTAAGAAACAGTTCTACGTGATACCTGGAAATCTGCAAAGAGCAAGGCAGTTCTTCAGAGGAAAAGAGTATTGCAGACAAATTATCGTCCTCCACTCCTGCAAAAGAAAGTTCTGTAGGAAGAGGACTAAATGCAGCCCTATCATTCTGTAATGTAGAAACAAGAGGTGACAGTGACAACCATCACTGGTCAAAGGTTAAAAAAAAAAAAAAGCAGTGACAGGGAGAGTGGGGTCTGAAGGATCAGAATAATGAGAATGCAACAGCCGTCAGAACTATCAAAAGTGCTGGAAACTGCAAAGAGGAGATTGTACTTTAAAAAGTCACCAAAAATCCAGTCCAATTCAGTGAGACAATAAAAACAACAGCAACCACACACATATACACACCAACAAAAAATCCCAACAACAACAAAACTCACAACCAGGGAAAAACCTGACCAGCAAAGGACAATAAACTACTAGATGACATCCCACCCAAGAGTATGGTAACCATCTTGCATCAAAACAAAGACAAGTTCTGCACCAGTTCAGATGTGAAGCATTATTACCAATTACTGCTGCTGGTAAAACACATCAGTGGTTTGACTGGACGCATTTAGACTTTCCCTAGATGAACAGAGAGTGCACGATTCTGAATGCTTAATCCAGATTCAAAACTGCTCAATTATGAAGTAAAAAAAGAAATCCCAATCCAAATTTGCATGTTCAAAATATATCAGAAACCTTAAACATACCCCTTCTTAAAGTCCCAAGATCTGTCCGAACCTCTTTAACTCGAGGATGAACTATGGGAGATATTGGCATCATAGGCAAATGCCCAAGACCACTTCCTCCACTGCTTGCTTCAAAATTACTGGGAAATATTACCTGAGAAGTAAGAAATACCAATGTAAGATAACACATAACTTTCACTTCATGTCTGTGTATTAAAAGATTGTTGGTTTAATTTTTTTTCCCAGCAGATAATGTAAGTGTTGAACAGAGTTCTGTAGAAGAGCAAGAAAAACACCATGATTTTTAAAATAAAAGGCTAACATACTTCTTCACATGTTGGGACCCTGTTTTCTGAAGCCTGGAGAGCACTCCAGAGTGCTGAGTCCCGAGTCCAGGCTAGACTCTCAAGAATTTGTTCCTCGATGCTGTTAAGGTGCTTCACCATGTCTCTGGAAAGTCCTTCCTCAGACCGAATCAGTACTTCAATAACCTAATGGTAACAAGACATATAAAAGCAAAGTTGTATCACTCATGTTTAACACTATCAAACCACTATTCATTTCAGGATCCTGTTCAAAACCTCTCTTCAATGTAGAGCATTCCAGTGTCTCACCTTGAATCTTCCCAGCCCTCTCTGATTCCCTTATGCAGCCCAGCTCAGAGACACAATAAGATTTTTCATCTCATGTCACATCTCAACAGGCCTTTGTGTCTCCTTCTTTTCCATTTCAGTACAACTGTGCATGTTGTGTTTTGTGTCCATACAAGCAACACAATTTAAAATATCCATTATCCACAGTAAATTTACATGAAATAGAAATGTTAAAAAGTAAATAAAGGCATATGCATGGGCTTAAGTACAAATAATTAGGGAACCCAGAAGTTGGAAATGGACAGTGAGTGTCACCTCAGTGCAGAACAACCCCTCTCAGGGTGCCTTCAGGCCCCTCTCACCACCACCGAGCATACACCAAATGAATGAATGAAGCATATGCGGTGCTCACATCTGGTCAGATACAAACAGGTATACGAGGTTCAGTCGGGCACTTGAAAGAACCCCAGCACTTAAGCTTCCCCTCCTTTGAAATAAGCAGCCCATAATCAAAGGGGTTGAAAAACGCTGTTTTAAAGTCTAATTTAAGAAAAGGCCTTAACAAGTACAAATCAGGGTTGACAAGAGCTGAAAAGGGCCCTTGGAACACCATGATCCTTGTGGGAGCGTGGCCATGGGGGTCGACAAGCCCCATCAGACTCTTAACGATGAGGCCATCAGGAATGTAAAGGGCTTAGAGGGAACAAAGAGGGGTTATTCAGGAGATGCCTTGCCCTCTCGGGTTGCTTGTTCTGCAGCCGTTAAGGCATGCAAGTTGCTGGGGGTTTGCAGTTGCCGGGCAAAGCAGTTGACCAATAAATAGTTGGTGGAAAAGGACTGCTGTGGGGCGAATGGTATAAAGGAGCCTGTCCTCAATATGGAAGGCAACAAGGATAATGAAGTTATGCCCTCAATATATGAGGGATGAAGTTAGGCCCTCAATATATGAAGGATGAAGTTACGTCATTGATAAAGAAGTAGCAGTTACTGATCCTAAAAGAACCCTGGTGTCCACATGGTCGTTACGCCACAATCCACACCCCTATGTGCCACTGCAAGATCCACTTTGCTGTGCTGTCTCTGACAGATGAACATTCAACCTGTTTCTGCAAAGCTCCAATGATGGAAATGCCCTAAACTTCCCTGGGGGACTTATTGATGTGTTTACCTACGTCTAGAAACTAAGAATCCAAATAATAAAATTACAAGTGGCAAAACTGGAATGATAAATATAGTCTCTCTCATGTGAGGTCTTTGTGACAAAAATGCCTTGAAGTAAGAAGAGTGCCACAAGAATGTATGCTAAATCAAGTATAAATGTGTTCCACAAAGTTGCAGCTGCACCAGTGCATGTAAATTACTGAAAGTCAGAGCAACACTGACAGACTTGTTTTAGGTTCACTACTGCCTTATACCTGAAGCTTAAAGGAAGAAGGGAGAATTGAACGTAAAACAGATTTCCCAAAGGGTTGAATATTTTTGGTTATTATTCTCTAAACAGAACTAATTCTGATTTATTCAGAACTAACCACAGTAAGATATCTCAAAAATAGCAAGCATAAGGATAAAAGGATCAAACCAGTTCAAGAATAGAAATTACATTGGGAGCAAAGGGGAAATGAGTTTAAAAAGAACAAAAATAAGAGAACAGTCAGGAAGAGATTTTATGCTCTATTCTGTAAAACAAGAGAGGAAAAGAAATTTTCACTGTACAAGCCTGTGGTAAGTAGTGGTAGTCAAAGGCAACTAAGAATATTTTTGTTATTTTACCAGTAATAAGCAGAACTAGGTTGCAACCAGTCCTACAGCTTGCAGTCAATAAATACAATCATTATGAAAATATGTCTGAATGCTTTAGTCTACTAAAAGTTGTGTGTGTGTGCATGTGTATATATGTAAACCAGAAGTTTATCAACAGCATGTTACAATTAAGTACCATTTACAAAATGGTTTTATTGCTTTAAATTTCAGCTTCAACTCAAGCATTACACATTCCAGGTAATATTAAAGACAGACTTTAGAATAGGCATGAGACCTATTAACATCTGCCCTTCTCTATGTGGCTACCTAGGAAGTAGGTAGCCACTTCATCCCTTGAGACTGGCAATCCAGTAACATGCTGTTTTGAACAGAGATCTAGACAGTACGTATTTACCTTATAAAAATAGAATGGCCTGAGGTCAAGTACTTCAATTATCCATGGAAAGGTACGAGGTGAGCTATATGCAAAAAGCACAATCTCCAAGCAGCATGCCATGAGGGAGCGGTGAAAGACATCTTGTTCCAAGAGAGCCTGAAAAGATTATAGAAAAGGTCAGTGATCTGAGGTTAGGGAAACAGAGGCACTTTTTTTAATAAGACAAAAAAAGCCTTCTAGGCAGAATTAGAGTCATGTCAAGAAAACCCATCTTACATAGAACTTTTTTTTAAAAATTTGTTTTTTGAAAACATACAAGTCCTTCTTAGGGGACAGCAGGAAAGATGGGCTTCTCTGCAGATCTAGGATTAAAAAAATCTCAAAAGATACTTAAGACTTTGCCACATCTAAGAAAATACACAAAAGAACTCTGAGAAACGTTTTAAAATGCAGACAGATAATGCAAGCTTTGCTCTTCACAGTCAAGCCAGAAAGTGACTACAGGAAAGTAAATCCACAGCAGCACATCAAGTCCTTAGACTATTTCAGTACTGTGCCATTTGAGATTGAGTTATTGCTTTTTTCTACCTCTCCACAATCTCCTCTTTTTACATGGAAGTTTAGACTGGAAGTAGATTAACACTTTGAAAAGCATCAGTGTTTTCATACCATGGTCAAATGAATTGACGTCTGTATTGTGAGTCACAAAGCGGATCAAATACGTTGCTGTCTAACATGAAATATTGATATTGTTGATGGAATAAAGAAGAGAATAAAATTATCTGCCCTGAAATTAATGATTCTGGAAATAAACACAGGTTAACATAATTAATAATGCCAGATATATACCGTTTTCAATAGTACCGAAAACAACATCTAGGCACCTTCCATATACTTCTCTTTCATTAAAAATAACAATGTATACAGACTGCTTGTCTGCGGTCCGATCTGTTCTGGAACTGTCTGAACATATCCCCCTACAAATTCTCTTCTTCTGCTAGTTCTTTACTTACAGTCATGTCCTTCCCATGTAGTCTTCGTGTTTCTTGTACCATGATAGTCTCCAAGATTTTATAGTACAAGATCTCTGCCAGTTTGAATCTGTTTACAGCAAAGTCTGAAATTTAAAACCAGAACTGATGAAGCCCTATGCTGTTTCCACAAACAGCCTCAGACTAAACTGACTTGTACTTGGCCTTCTCTAACAAAATAGTACATGCGTGTAGATAGATATTGCAAATCCAAATAGTATGCTTAGAAACACACTAGTCACACAAGTAGCACACAAAATCTAGAAACATTTTAAAGAAGTGTATTTTAATATTTCTAGTAAAGTCTTTCTGTAAACACTTGCAATAATAATTTTTCTATTTGTATTTCATTTCTTTTAACTTTTAGATTTAAGAGGAATGCACGCTTACAATTTTTGATAAGATATGTATAGATTCAGTGCTGTTTTGATTATCCCATTTTCAACTGTAACCTTGTTTTGATTTTTAATAAAATTTTATTCTTTATAGTATTCTGCTCGACAGCAACAATTTTCTGTTTGGAAGTGTTGTTTGTTAAAAACAACTCCACTGTATTAAGTACTCATATGATAGCATATATATTCATTTTATTTGCCCTCATTTAATATTTTGAAACATCCTGTGCATTTCATGTTCATACCTATATGAGATCCTGGTTGTTCATCTGTTGACTGAGTGTAGCTGCGACAAAATGTCTCACCTATTTCTTTCACTCTGTTTGTAATGCTTTCCATAGGGCTGCGTGCACAAGACCTACAGCAGAACACAAAGAGAAAGCCTTGTTTGTATAAGTAAATATCCTGCTTGCAGAAAACAAAACAAAAAAAAACAATGATAATAATTTAAAAATCTATTTTTACTGAGCTTTCCCTTCAGACAAAACCTGTATTACCATGAGCAACAGAGGAAAAAATAAAATACAAAGAAAAATTGTTTCCTGTTTTCCTTTCCTAAGAGAGGCTATGTAAATTTGAGAGCTCTTTCTGAGCACTTCCAGATTTGCAGCAAATCTGTATTTAGAGGAAAGTGGCTTGTGCCTAGGTCAAATTAAGACACTGAGTTATGCTGAAAAGCTAGCATTGAACTAAATTATGGTTTCATTGTACAAAGCCTTCTAATTAATTTAGAAGTTACACTTCCAGGGAATTTTTACTTGAAAGAGAAAATATTCAAAAGCATAGACTATTCCACATGGTCAAAACCACAGTTATTTCCCATTATATTTCCCATTTTCCCCAATCAGACAACACATATCCTATCATTTGCTGATATCCTATCATTTTTTGAACTCATATCCAAGATGAGCAAAGCATTCAACACATTTCTTATCTGAAGATTACTCACTCACTAATTGTCCTAGTTTTAACATTTAAATATGTGACATACAGGTTATTGCTTGAATTAACTCAGTTTTCATTACAGATAGATATGCTAACATTGTAATAGTATCAACTGAAATATCAAGCAGTCTTTAAAAAAACAACAAAATAGAAACCTGCAAAATAGAAATGCATCTTGCTAAGCATCTGTAATGCAAACTTTTAAGAACGAGTACTAGACCTTCAAAACACGTAATTTCAAAGATGAGAACTAAAAGTAGTATTTTCACCTAGTTATGAAGATTGCTATTCAATATGAGTTGTGCACATCAAATATTAAGTGTTAATTCTAAATGCTCATTATTACTGAAAAACATCTGGAGACCTTACACCACAATACAGTAAAAGGCCATGCTTTGCATGGAATTAGACAAATGCCCAACAGCTTTACAGTTATTTAATATTACATTTGTACTTGTTATAATCTATGAAGCGACACTGATCTAGTTTTTACTGCTAAATTATTTTGTTTACACTCATCTGCTTACACACCAAGATTTTCAAGTGCATTTCACTACAGTCAACATGCAGACATGCTTCTAGGGGCAAAAAGTATAAACTGATTTACAGAACAGGGACTCTGTCCTAGAAATGGTGATCAGGAAAGCCTGGGGTTGTAATCAGTAGTCACCTAATATATGATTTCCCAGCATCATATAGTGGCTGAAAGAGATGAACGAGATGTTGGCACTATCTCAGGAGTAGGAGGGTCTAGCTCTCCTCGAGAAAAACAGATCATTTAAAAAACAGAATGTTTTACTTATGTTAAGACCTGTTAACTGGAAATAATACAGAAGCACAAACAAAAAAATTCTGCACCAAACAAAAAAGTCAATTTTGAGCAAGGCACAAGCATGAGAAGATGAATTTTCACTTGTATGAGAACAATTGCAATGTATGTACTTACTCAAAAATAGTGATCAGTTGTTCACTCGGTGCATTTTTCAGTCCAGCTACAATATTCTGTAACCGACTCACACTTTGTGTAGCTGAAGCAACAGGAGTGATGACAGCTTCCTTTTCTCGTAGGTATCTTCTTCCAGTCAGAGGAGTTGAAGGTGCAAATGACCTTTTCTGTGAGACAGAAAAATAAGCAATAAAATCAGTCAGCAGTAATGTTTCAAAAACATGATCTCATGCAAAATCACTTGAAAGATTAAAATGACGCTACTAACACACTACCTGAAGGCTGCCAAACCTGTGGTCTCAGAACTCACTAAAAAGTAGTTCAACTATAACAAATCTCCAGGTAGACAAAAATAACAAAAGTTTTTTGTTTTTTTTTTTTTAATAAAATCTAGAAAAACAAGACTTTAAATCTTAAAGTCTTTATTTGTGATTACTTAAATACTGGAAAATACAGAGCAAGGAAGAGGAAGCACATGCTTCCATTCAAAATCTCTGGGTTAGCTGGGTGACATGGAGTAAGCAGCAGAGCTGCCTGGGAGAGGGTCACAGGAAAACATTCTTTGTGAAACACCGTTCTGGTGCACCTAGAGCCCCCTGTAATAGAAGTAATGCAATACAGTATTTGGTTTTAGAATGATCAGAACAGACCCCATTTTGAAGATACAAGGAAAAAAATAATGAAAAGTTACGCCTGTAATCAGCATACATAAATAGCAACGAGGTCATTTTTTTACACTACAGAAACTGGAGTTTGAAACTGATAAACCACCATGTTTAGTTTGCTTGCATATGAGATACATTTATATTTGGGACAAAAACTTAAGCTGTGTGATTAATTTATACCAGCAGTAGCATCTTGTAATAAGCAGTATTTTAATCGGTGTGTAACGGTAGTTATCGAACAGCATGAGCTCCTTTCACACAGCCTGGCACACTTTTTCCCCTTAATCAGTTCAAAAAGTTATCTATTAAGTATTTTCCCATACATCAACTTCATTAAATACATTTTACATTTTTTAAACATAATGAAACACTACCTCTGCTTATAGGCTACTTTTTGTAACAAAATTACAAAGAGTGAGGCTTTGGTGGGTTTTATTGAATATTATTTTTCATCGAATAGTACACAAGTTATGTTTTCCTGTCATTAAAAGGAAACATCAGAAAAACAAGTAGGTATCATGGTGTTCTTACTGAGTATAAATTAAGTTTGAAATAACCCTAAGTCTATATAGTTAGGTCTCAACTACTTACAGATTTTTCTTGGACATAAAAAATACTAACTCACAAATAGAAGTGCTCCCATCCTGCTTAAAGAGTAGTTATTTACTAAATTACATAGGAAAGAAGACGACACTGCCATCTCTCCTAGAAAAACTGGCCACTGAAGCCTGCCAATGTCATTTCTTTCTCTCAGTAAAATGTTCAGCTTTTCAGCTGAAATTCAACTTTTCAAAGTCATCTCAGGGATTCAGATTGCATACAATGATGAAAAAACTTGACAGGAGTACTCCGACTGAAAATGACAAGTTAGATGAACCACCTTTTCAAAATGCTGCTGAAGATGACACTCCACATGAGCTCTTGCTGCTGTTTTCCCTACAGGCATGTCAGCAGGAAATTTCCGAGGAGTGCCTATTTCTTCTTCAGCATCTGCTCCTAGGAAAACTCTCTCATCAAAGTCACCCACTGTTAGAACATACTCTTCATATTCTTTATTCAGCGCTTTGCTGGAAGAGAAGCCAAAGCATTACATCAAAAGTTAAACTGCTGAAGAAACAAAAAATATGCCAGTGGGGCTAAAATTCAAAACTGAAACCACACAAGCTCTAAGCATTTAACACTTTCAGACACAGTAATGCTTGTACAGGAAGCTTCACTCCCACCAGTAATCTGTTCCTGGACATCCTCGCCTGCCTCATCACCCACCACAAACCTCCCCGATCCCTGCAGGGCCTGCTCTGCTTCCACCAACATTTAGCTCTCACTAAGTAGAGGAGAAACAATTTGGCTTCCATCCCAGTTGCAAATAAAGTGGTTTTGAAGTATTCAATGGATCAAAAGTTAAATCTTTGCATATGAAGAGCACACAAACAGTGGTTGCATTAAACTAGCTAAGTGTGAGTTCTGCTTCTGGCGCTTGGTATTCAGCTATTTTCACACTGGCATACAGGAAGGGAAAATTAATTCCTACAATCACCACTGACATATGATACTGAACTTTGTTTTCTTTTTTCCAGCTAACCCATCTGTAGAATAGTTTAGACAAAGAAACAGGCTTCCATGTTTCCTTAGATGTTGTTTACAAAAGAACAGGGAATACTGTGTTATTCTACACGACAGCAATTATTAAATTAATGCTATTCCTTTTCAAGTAGAAATGCTAAGAGAAGTTCATATGGACCATAAAAACACGGTTTTCTATCTGACATTGAGGGTTACTCAGTTGTTTTAACAGTGTGGATGACATTGCTCGTAATTCTTAGAAAGCAAATCAAAGACTTTGCAATCACTTTGCATAAACAAATTATTAGGTAATTTTTGGAAAAGGCAAAAAACTCTTTACAGGATCCAGAACAAAGCAGCTGCTGTTCATCTTTTTATTTAGATTAGCTTTGAGGAGTGAATTTAAAAAGTTTCTGAATCAACTGTAATTGCCTCCCAAATTTTTTTTGTGGTTTGGAAGAAAAAAATCTTTTGAAAAGAGAATTGCCTTCACAGATTTATACACTCAACTGGAGACTGATAAACAAGTCTAAGTACTTCCCTATTCAGGTATAATATTTGATGGTATGTATAGGATATGTATAGAAATACATCCATGAACTTCAGATTCAAGGCTTTGACTTGCATTTGACTACTCAAAGGTAACAGCTGACAGAAAATCAGAATCCTAGAAGGTTGGAAAAGACCCTAACGATCAAATTCAACCGTCAACCTAACACTACCAAGTTCACCACTAAACTACATCCCTTAATGCCACATCCACATGTTTCTTAAATACCTCCAGGGACGGCAACTCTTCCACTTCCCCAGGCAGCCCCTCCCAGTGCCTAACCACCCTTGCTGCGACCTGACATTAAGGAAGAAACACACAGCCAACCCTCTGATATTTGACATATCTCAGATCCGGAATACATTTGAGGCAAGTAACAGCAATGGTTGTCCAGTCATTAAAAGCAGCTAGTTATGATAAAGTAAGGGCACAGGAAAAACTGAGATTTAGTATTCAAAGACACATACTTCAAAAATGAAACCAAAGCCCACAATTAAGAATGTAAGCTATAACTTACTTATTTTCTGTAAAATTGCAAAGATCCAATAGACATTCTCCTTTTAAGATCTAAGAAAAAAAATATATATATATCTTACATAATAAAATCAAAACCATTCCGTCTCTAACAATGTGACGGCGTGACGGCTTCGATCTAAAGGGAAATGAGACTTAGGAGCATAATTGGACTCTTTTTCATATACCAAAAGGACTACAATGCAATTAGCAAGACAATCAGACAACGACAGCTCAGTTCTACCTAAGCTCTTGAAAAACTTACTCCTCAGAAACAGCACTGCTATTGAAAGTCTGTTCCATCGAGAGGTTAGGGACCTGTTGAGTGACTACATAGACATTTCCACAGAACTTGGAAACGTTTTCCAGGATCAAAACCAAGCAGAACAGTTTGTCCATCTGCAGCCTCAACCTCTTCATTCCAAAACATCTTGCTTAATTCCAAGACAAGTGCTAGGACCCAGGCAGTTACTCCACAAAATTTTTTCACAAGGCAATATTTTCTTCAGAAAAAAAAAGGGCTATCATCCATGACTCAGTTTTCACACTGCCAATAAAGTAAAGATTCTTCACTGATGTAAAAAGACAAAACAGAGGGGACCATACAGAACATGCCATTCACAATGAAAGCAAATTCTGCTCCTGCTAACATGCATCTGGTTCATGCTGAACCAGACCGAGTTCATTTGCCTCTTAGTGCACTTTTCATCAGTACCTGCAAGTTTTAAACAGTTTCAAGACAGGACCATTCATAAGAGCACTATCACACATTCTTAAAAGTAGTTAAGATGTACCTTCCTATCAAATAGTTTTGAGATGTATGGTTTAAAGTAGTGTTCCTTTATTCCTTTTGCTTCTACTAGAAGCCCATCATGCAGCTCACACAGCGTGGCAATAATGCAAGGAGGATCTTCAGAGACTTTGATCTCTGTTGCATGGAAGTCCCCTGGTAAGCCTGAGAAGGAAGGAGAGGGAAAAAAAAAAGACAACCAACCTTCAACTTCACTTAAAAGAAATGAAAAACCAAGAATATTTGATTTTAAATAATCTGTCCTCACCATACCTTTAAACGATGGATTTAGCAAATCTCTTCTATTTAGACACAGAAGGGCATTTGCGAAGACCAGGTCCAAGCAGCAGAGAAGCAAATGATAGGAATTTACTAAATCATCCCCAATCATACGGAAATTACCTTTAAGAGACAGCATATCACATCAAGCAACATAACAGAAGTTCGTAACTCCAAATGCACACAAAACACACAGCTAAAAAAGCCAGCCTACCCTTAGTGTACACAAAGAGAGTCCAGCAGAAGTTGAAGAGATCTCTAACACTGCACGGCACCCGCCTGTCGATGAGGAGGAGGACAAGAAGTCAGTCTCCAGCTTCCGGAAGCTGAAGCTTGTTACAAGGTAAGAATTTCATTCCATTTCCTTGTTCAAAGCAAGCTGGAGTGACCAACAATTTCACACTCAGACATACTGTAAGCTACATGTGCATATTTCAGCTTTCATTGCAGTCTCCTGTATAGCTAGCTCTACAAGGCTTTCACAGCATCATTAACCTTCCAGCCCCTTTTTGACCTAACGGTTGCTATTGTCCATGACCCTGAACATACCATTTTGATGGTGTCAGGACTGTAACAGAATTTTCCTGGAGCTGCAGGCAGTGAGATGCCCAGGACAACATAAATTATGGTGATTATTTTCCTAAATATTTTACTATAGCATCAATCATCCCTTCAAAATATGCAGCTACAACTTGTGTTACAGCTCTTACAGTACAAAATGTTTGGAGTAGAGACTATCCAAAGCCACGGAGCTTGAAGACCAAGGAAGAGATTATTTAAGACACCCAACGCGGAAGCTAATGGAAAGCTAAAGTTACAGTAACAAACACTGTTCTGATGAAGGCACATTAACTGGGCATACAGATGAAAGTTCCCGATAGGGATGCAGCAATGCCCACAGAAGCATCCTTTCTGTTTCTAAGTAAGGAGCTGCACTAGAGCATTTTACCACAAGTTATCCCTCCTCACATCCCAAGGACACATACAAGCCAGCAAAAATCGCCGGCACAGGCCCAGCTCAGCTCCCTCATTATCAAGGTTACATCTTCACTGTAAAGCTGCCAGAGACAGCCACATGGTCAGCGGAGAACATGGACGTCCCTTTAATTAAAGCAAAAGTACCCTGGTATCTGGAAGACGACACCACCAGTTACTACATTTGTCATAAAAATGACATAAGAACGAGCACATCGGCTGTAATTTTCTCCCATTTACGTGTTAATGCTCATCTGTGTTTCTGTGCTCATCTGATTAAGCGTGTTAACACTCAGTCATGCTAAAATCACAGTGATGTGGAAGGCCTACTGATGCTTTCCCATTTGGTACAGTTACACTGTATGGGGAGATGACGTCACGGTATCAACTACAAGTCTCTTGCCACGAAAGAATATCCCCATGCTAAACGTTGTGATGGTCTCACTGTATCTCAAGTTAATGCATCACTCTGCCTCTTCCACCATGCAGAGCCGTGCTCACTAAGGGCCAGGTCCTGAGTTCACAGAGAATGACGTAAACAAGCACCAGACACAAAGCCCTGCTGATACGAGCCACGCTCCACGACTAGGGATTTTCCTTTATGCACCACATTTCTGAATCAAGGCCACAACACGAAGCAGCCCTATCACTTTAGTACTTTATCTTATTATTTAAAAGCATAGTGGTCTTAACATTTGTAAACCTGTTGAAAAGTCACATGAAACCTCAAAAATACCTCTGCTTCCTGCTTCGTTGTGGCTTAGAAGCTTCTTCATAAGGGTTTTGAAATATATCCAAAAATATCGGTTCAAACTTCTTGAAGATCACAGTTGACACTTCAAAGTTTCTCTCCAGCCTCTCTACTCGCTCCCGGAATTCCTGTGGTAGATTTGACATGTCCATCCACTTCTTCATTTTGCTGAAAAACTGAATTAAACTTAAAAGAAACAAGAAAAGACGTTTATTTTCAGCTTTACCTAGCTTTCTTTATTCTGAATTTTGATAAAGTCTAGAACGTGTCATATTTACTCCTTACCGAATACTTGGTTTAATACGTAAGTTTAACACTTATTTTGACAGACTCCCAAATATTATCTATATTGCAAGGGTTTTTTTGCCTTTTTATCACTCAGGTTCCTCTCCTTGGCTCCCTAAAGCACAAGTGTGGGAACACTGGTTTGCGTTTAAGGGCCGCTGGAAAGGGTGGAAAGAGCTCACACTGCTTTGGGTGCCAAGGGAAGGGCGGAAAGACAGCAAACACACAGACACAAGTCTACGCCTATCGGAACCACCTACACAAAACCTGCAATTGCAGGTGTAATTAAGCCGACTTCCCCCCCGGCAGTTTACATGAAAGCAGCTCTACATGGGGCAACAACTTGGAGCCCCAGCACTCTTGGTCAGACTGTGGAGGCAAGCAGGGCTGGGAAGCCCCTGCAGCACCTCAAACTCTACCGAAATGCATCGCTCCGTGCTCCCAAAGTGCACGTGGCACAGCCGCCAACGCCAAAGCCCGCGGCTTGGCCGAAATCCCGAGACAAACGCGAGTCTCATCGGGACTGGCGAGAGAACACCGGGATGTCTCGTTTGTGCTTCAGTTAACCACGAACAGAAAACGGCCGCCGCGGGCGGAGCAGCCGCTGGCCCGAGCTGGGTGCTGCTCCACAGGCCTGCGGCTGGAAGCAGGCCGCAACCGGGCGCCTGCACCCGAGGCCGCCCCCGAGAGCGCCCCGCGAGGGGCCGGGCGGGGCGGGGAGGTCAACCTGAGCTTGGCGGAGCGCAGGATCCTGGTCAGCGACACGCAGTTGCCCTCCATCAGGCCGCTCCCCACGGTGGGCAGGACGCTCTTGCGGCAGGCCACGTAGAGCGCGCAGGCCAGCCAGTGCAGCGCTTCCCCCTGCCAAGGCAAGCGCCGCCGCTGAGCGGGGAGGACGCGGCCGAGGCCCCGGCCCCCGCCGCCCCCGGCCGCTGACAGGCGGCCCCGGCCCGCCCCGGCCGCCCACCTCCAGGCTGTAGGTGCCGCGCAGCGCCGTGAAGTCGCGCAGCGCCTCGGCGGCGCTGGCCGCGTCCAGGTTCAGCTCCTGGCAGAGCCGCTCGATGGCGGCGCCCGGCTCGGCGGCGCCCGGCGGCGGCGGCGGCTCCGTACGTGACATGGCGGGCCCGGCCCGGTGCTACGCAGCGCCCCGCGCGCCAAAACGGCCCCGCCGGAAGGGACCGGCCCCTTCCGCCGCCGCCGCCGCCGCCGCAGCCGGTGCGGTGCCCTCGGCGCCGCGGGTCCCGCCGGCCGCGTGCCCGGAGCCCGCCCGTCTCTCCCCGCGTCCCGCCCCGGCCGGGCGCAGGTTGCCCGCTCCAGAGAGGGCCCTGCCCCTGCCCCTGCCCCGACAGGCGCCGGGGGCCGCTGCCCGCCGGGGCGGGGGGCGCGGGGCCGCCGTTACCTGCGCGAGCAGCGGCTCGGGCTGCGCCGATCCAAGCTCGAGCTGCGCTCGGTCAGGGAGCAAAGCACTTCGAATTCAAGGCAGAAAAGCTTGGTGCAGCCAGGTCGCCCGTTGAATTTAATCAGCCACCACCGCCAAATGCCAGGGGCTGGGGGCTTGTCACCCTGCAGCGGGTGGTGGGTGCTGGGGCTCCCGCTGGAAGGGGCTCACGCTCATAACCCGGCCCTGAGCCTGCAGCACCCACAGGCAGGACCCCGGCCTCGCTGCTTCGGAGCCACGTGGGCCTGGGGAGCGCTTTTACCGCCATCTGAGGGCTCAGCTGCAGTCAGCTGCGGGTGCTCTGCCTTGTCAGAGCTGTGTGCTGGACAGAGGAACACGCAGCAAGCAGGGCGGTGTAGCTGGGGGATAAAATGCACTGGGATGCAGGGAGAAGCTTCAGGGCCCTGACACAGCCTGGGCCTTGCCAGGCCTGGCAGAAAGGCCCCAGCCTGATGCTGGAGGCCTCCCCTCATGGGTGGCTCAAACTACTTGATGCTTAGGGGTGAGCTCGTGAGCAGCCCCAGTGTTGCTGGCCTCGGTGTGGGACTCACGAGCAGCTTCTGACCTGCCCCAAGCTATGGTCCTACTGTGCAAACGCAGGCTGGCTTTGCTTGTTAAAATGCTCACTTGCAAAGCCCAGCGGCTAGGGTCAGGACTGTCAGGCAGCAGTCCATCGCTCTCAGCAGCAGAAGCTGCAGGATCCTCTTCGCTCACGGTCACCATGGGGCCGTTCCCACTGCAGAATGGGGCCTGGCCCCCCGGCTCCTGCAGCACTGGGCTGGAAGGAGCCATGTGGCAGTGGAGCCTGTCCCCACTGAGCACCACCACAGCTTGGGTGTTCTCCAGAATGTTACTTCACTTAAGTGCTAGCTTTTGTCTGAGCACCTAAATGTGTTTGTAAAAATATTTGTTTTAAGAGTAAGGAAAACCAAATGCCATGAAAAGCCACAAAGTGGCTTTTCCAGACAATCCAGGAGATTTCCTGGAGTCTGTTGAGGGTAACTTCCTGGTCCAGGAAACAAGACGGACTGACCTGAGGTGAAGCCTTACTAGACCTGGTGCTCACCAATGTGGAAGAGAGCATTAGAGAGGTTAAGATTGGAGGCTGCCTGGGCTGTAACAACCATGCCCTGGTGGAATTTGTGATCTTGAATATAGGTCTGGCAAAAAGAGTCAGGACCCTTCACTTCAGGAGAGCAAACTTCTGGCTGCTCAAGGAATGACTGGCTGGGATGCCCTGGGAAACTGTCTTTAAGGGCATAGGAATGGAACAGAGCTGGCAGCTCCTTAAGGACACCCGTCTGAGAGCGCAAGAGCTCTCCATCCCCCAGCAGAAGAAATCAAACAGAGGAGGCGGGCAACCGGCATGGCTGAGCAAGGACCTGCAGCTTAAACTGAGCGAAAAGAGGGAAATGTACAGGAAGTGGAAGCAGGGTTGTGTAGCCTGGGAGGAATACAGGGGTGTCATCTGGATGTGTAGAGACGGGATCAGGAAAGCCACGGCACAGATGGAGCTGAACTTGGCAAATGATGTGAAAAACAACAAGAAGGGGTTCTACAGATATGTAGGCAGGAAGAGACAGGCCAAGGAGAGTGTCTCCCCTCTGATAAATGAGACGGGATAACTGCCTTCCTCAGACATGGAAAAAGCTGAGGTACTCAGTAAGTGTTTTGCCTCAGTCTGTGGTCAAGTTTCCTGTGTCGGTGGTCAAGTTTCCTATGTCTGTCAGAACCCTGAGCCTGAGGAGAGGGTGAGAGGAACAGATTCCGTCCCACTGTGACAGTGGAACTAAGTCTGGGACCGCCTAAGGAAAGTGGATGTGTACAAGTCCATGGGGCCAGGCAGCATACATCCCAGGGTGCTGGGAGAGATGGCTGATGTGGTTGCTGAGCCGCTCTCCATCATATTTTAAAAATCATGGTGAAGTCCTTGGTGACTGGAAAAAGGGAAACATCACTCCTGTTTTTAAGAAAGGGAAAAAGGAAGACCCAGGGAACTACAAGCTGGTGAGCCTCACCTCTGTGCCCGGGAAGATCATGGAGCAGATCCTCCTGGAAGACATGTTAAGGCATGCATGAGATAAAGAGGTGATCCGAGACAGCCAGCACGGCTTCACCAAAGGCAGATCTTGCCTAACCAATCTGGTGGCCTTCTATGCTGGAGCGATGGCATTGGTGGCCAAAGGAAGGGTGATGCATATCATCTACCTGGACTTGAGTAAAGCCTTTGATATGGTCCCTCACCACATCCTTCTCTCTAAATTGGAGAGGTACGGATTTGAAGGATGGACTATTAGGTGGATAAATAATTGGTTGGCTAGTCACAGCCAAAGGGTTGTGGTCATCAGTTCTATGTCTGGGTGGAGGCTGGTCAAAAGTGGTGTCCCTCAGGAGCTGGTCTTGGGACCAGTGCTCTTCAATATCATTATCAACAACATAGATGATGGAATCGAGTGCACCCTCAGCAAGTTTGCTGATGACACCAAGTTGAGCAGTGCAGTCAATACAATAGAGGGAAGGGATGCCATCCAGAGGGACCTGGACAGGCTGGAGAAGTGAGCCCATGAGAACCTAATAAGGTTCAACAAGGCCAAGTGCAAGGTGTTGCACTTGGGGTGGGGCAATCCCAGGTATTTATATTTATATGGGCGAAGAAGAACTTGAGAACAGCCCTGCGGAGAAAGACTTGGGAGTCCTGCTGGATGAGAAGCTGGACACGAGCCAGCAGTTTGCGCTTACAGCCCAGAAGGCCAACTGTGTCCTTGGCTGCATGAAAAAAGGGGCGGCCAGCAGGGAGATAGAGGTGATTGGCCCCCTCTGCTCTTGTGAGATCCCACCTGGAATACTGTGTGCAGGCTTGGGGCCCCCAGCACAAGAAGGATGTAGCTCTTGGAACATGTCCAGGGGAGGGCCACTAAGTTGCTCAGAGGGCTGGTGCACCTCTCCTATGCAGAAAGGTTGAGGGTACTGGGCTTGTTTAACTTGGAGAAGAGAAGGCTCTGGGGAGACCTCATTGTGGCCTTCCAGTACTTGAAGGGAGCATATAAACAGGAGGGGAAACGCTTGTTCGCATGTGTTGGCAGAGATAGGACAAAGGGGAATGGTTTTAAACTAAGACAAGGAAAATTTAGGTTAGGTATAAGGAGAAAGTTTTTCACTCAGCGGGTGATGAGGCAGTGACACAGGTTGCCCAGAGAAGCTGTGGATACCCCATCCCTGGAGTGTTCAAGGCCAGGCTGGATGCAGGTCTGGGCAGCCTGATCTAGTGGGTGGGAACCCTGCCCAGAGTAGGGGGGGATTGAAACTAGATGATCTTTAAGGTCCTTTTCAACCCAGGCCATTCTATGATTCTATAAGTGTGTCAAATCCATGATAAATAGGCTGTGTACTCCGAATCCCACAGTATTTCTTCCTCTGAAAAGAAAGGATGTGCCTACCTTGGACAGGCCTGAGCATTTCGTCTAGGTGCGTCTGCTTGTAAACTACAAATCTGAGCATGGTTTCTGAAAAGATTCTGAAAGAGCTTTCCTTTTAAAATATGATTTTAAAAATAGTACTGGCTATTCCTGTAAAATGGCTCTTTTTTCAACAACACATCTGAAATGCCTGTCAGATGCAACAGCCAAGGGCTTAGCAGGAGCCAAATGAGGAGACAAGACATGTTGCAGAGCATCTGCTACAGACTCCTGCCCCTCTCAGTTGCTTGTGCAATAGATCAGTGATATTCCTTGAATATCCTCCAAGGGATGGTGCTATCTTGCGTGAAATAATGCTTTCATCCATACTTCTGACTGGAACTTTGAATTCCAAGTTTAATCATTAACACATCCTGCTCATCTGGACCACTGAGAAATAGGACAGTTAAAAGCCCAACAAGGCCACTCCAGCCTCCTTTTGATAAAATCAAACTCAAGTCTAAACTAGGTGAAACAGGGAAGCAGAACTGATTTCTTGCTGGAGCTCTTGAATTGTCTGCATCTTGGGAATTCACAGAGATATGCTAAATGCCAGCATGAGTGCTTCATGTATCAAGGGACTACCTGTTTTATGCAGGTGTTTCAAGCAAACTTTCCCATCAGCGATGAGGGCGGTGGAAAGCTGCAGTGTGCAGAGCCACAACACAAAAGGAGGCTTGGGAGCAGGAAAGTCATCACTCATGGGATCATTTTCCCTCCTCTGCCCCGAGGCAATACCTGATATTCTGACAGGTTCATGCCTCTTCTGCCCAGTGTGCTCCTGTTTCTCACCCCAAGATAAACACAGCAGCAAAATGCAAGGAAATGCATTTATGCAAGGGCAAGGGGAGCAAGCACAAGCTCTTGGTTTGCTCCATGACATTTAAGTTTTCTTGCACCTTAAAGAAATTTAGCTTCTCCCGTGCATTTATTTATTCAACTGAGAAACTGAATTAATACCTGCTTTTCTAAAGCACGAGATCCTTACATTGAGATTTATTACAAGCATTTATTTGGCACCTATTAGCATTTTACAAGGCTTAGATGGAGACACTTAATATCTCAGTGAGAGAAACCAGAGCACCTGCTCCCCTTCTGCTGAGAGGTGCTGCGAAAGCACTAAGGACTATTACTGGTACTGGGGGATTTCACGCCTGCTCCTGGGGCTCCTACCGACCGTCTGGGCGAAGAGCCCCAGCAGACAGCCCCCGTGCACTGTCACATGCTTAGACTGGCTGGGGAGCCTTGGCTGCTCCAGCACACCTGCATGCCAAGCGGCGCGGCAGGCGAACCTGTGCGGCGAAGGCTGTGGGGCACATCCTCCTTCGGCTGCTGGAAAAGCTCATGAGTCTGCTGTGAGCAGGCACTCCCCTGAGCACGTAACGCACAGCTCATGATGCATGAAGAGCCGCCCTAAAGCAGTACGCTGGATTCAACAGCTTCTCAAAATATTCATGCTAAGAGAAAGGCAAGTAACTTTTATCACTGAGTCAGGTGAATTAAACATTCACATATATTTGCTGAAAAAATTATATACATCTGTAGCAAGGCTCTGCCAAGTCTGAAAGATAAGCATCATCTAGTCACTAAATTAAAAAAATAAAAATCTGACTTTTAAATCTTTTTCTTTTTATCCATGTTCAAGAGCACAGACAGTTTATTTTGTTAGCACATTTGGTGAAGAATGTATGTTTGTGTGAGTATCCATGAAAACTGGTGAAAATTTGGCATTTGTTTTGTATATGATGGAAAAGTATAAGAAGCCACTTATGCCTTACAGTCTAAATAATCCACAGAGTATATCAGGTTGCAAAAGGGTCACAAAGTAGCAGTCAAAGAGAAGCCTAAACACCCAGAGACTTAGCATACATGTCCGATAAGTAAGAACAAGGTATAGAGCATGCTGGCTAATTAAATAAATTTCATTTTAAACCCTGTTCCTTATGAGTGTAACCCTGGAAAAACCATCCCATACAAGAAATGGACTCTGAAGAGATTTCTGTATCCATTCACAGTAAGGCTTTGAAGATATATGAAGTTTTATAGCATTTGTATTTTAAGGATTTAGGGCAAGTACATGTTCTTCTACTGAATAAAAAGAAAGTTAGTACTTAAAAGGTTCAAAAATATATCAATCGTGATTTTTTTTACATAAATAAATTATATTGATTTTGGATTTAACAGCTGAAAAAACCCTTTCTGCTTCCACTGGAGGCAAAACTGAACAAAATGTTAGTTAAATAGAGATAGCAGCATTTCTAAGAAATCTGTCGATAGTGATACAGTATCTATGCTACAAGGATGTTATTAAATAGAACACATTTAATTACTGGGGAGGGGTAGAGGGGTTGCATTATGATTGGTTACATACTTAAAAAAAATAATCCAATCCAGTAAACTGGGAATAAATTCTGTGAAAGTATAAACCAAATGTTTTTTAGATTGTGGGTAACAGACTTCTTTGAGATGCTAATTTTAACATGTACATAATTTATAATCCCAAATGTATAAAAGACAATGACAAAAAGCATCATAAATAAATAATGCAAACTGAAATAGTTATGTCAAAACATTTGGACCATCTGATAAATTAGCAAAACTGTAACAGAAAGTAAGTAAAAAATACAGTAAATTGTGACAACCAAATGTGTAACTGATTACTAGCACACTCCCAACTCCCTCAACAGCCTGCCATCTCACTGCTGCACCACTGTGTGTTTATTTCAAGTCTCAAACCATGAGCTGCAAATAAGAACAAGCCCAAGTGAAAGAAAAACTAAATAAGGAGTGAAGGGAAGGAGAAAACAAAGAGTTGCCTGTGGAGGTGTCTCAATACACAGAGTTTCGGGCACTGATTGCATTAAAAACCTGTCCATTTAAAATGCATATATCAAAATGATTTGCCAATGGGGGGACTTGGAAATACTGTTCAACAGCAAGAAGAACAGAGAGGAATGGAAAGAAGAAGCAAAAGTGATCTCTTCACAGTCTAAAACTAGAAAAGAAGAATAAACTCAAGCTTTGAAAATCTCTGTTGTCCTTCTTGAAGGACTCTCAAAATAGCAAAGCTGGCCTACAGCTTTTTTCTTGTTTTCTGAAAGGATGCTGCATCTAGGGTACTGATTGTAAAATCTTAAAACTCAAAAAGCCTCAGTGTTCATATAAGAGCATTAAAATCAGTGTGGCCTGTTCATGGCTGGAAAAAAATACCTTTACAGCAATTCTAACGCCACAGATGAGAACTAACGCCATAGATGAGAACTGAATACTAGCAGAATGATGAAGAAACTGGTAGCTACAGGTACAGTAATCCCAAAAAAGTCATGCAAGATGTGCAAAACATTTTCAGCTCAGGCTGAAAAGTTCTTGTAACTATCAAGGAAAGGGCAACTAAAACTCCACTTAACATAAAACCAAACTTTGGTTTTAAAAAATACAAAATAATGTCTACATAATATTTTCACTCACTGTAGTTTGTTTCCAAACCTTTGAGGTGTGTGTGGGGGTGTGATAAAGAAATTATATCACTACCAGTAATGTTGTTTTTTTCAAAGAAATGAATATATGCATTTTCAATCATTAGTTATATACTTCTGTCTATACTACTATTCTAGTAACCATGATAAAATAGGGAAATACTTCAAATCAAAAATACACATTAGCACTTACTATAGCTGTGCTTTTTACCCCCAAATACAGGCTTTTTCATTCAGTGTTATGGTAGAAAGAAATACCCTTGTCTGTGTGTAGACCAAGAGGTAAAAACTTTTCTTTTGCTCTGTTTTTGCTTCTTTTTCTTCTCAAATATGTGAGCAGTTTGGGGGGTGACCGAGAACTGGATTTGCTATTGTTGGTTGGGATGAACAACTGGAAAACAGAACGAGAATTCTGTGCCTCCCATACTAGCTAGACAACACTGTTTATCTAATAAAGTGGCAAGACCCTGCAACTATTAACATATAATATGTCACCATAGTTTTCTGACAGGGAATTAGGTAGATAATATTACTCATGGAAACACAGGTTTATGAAGGTGGAGTGGGGGCAGGAGGGTACGTAACAAATAGTTATGGGATAAGAAACTTACAAGCCACAATCTTTTTTCAATGAAACAAAAGTTCTAATTGGTATCATTAACTTCTTTGAGCTCCTCCTCTGCTGGTACATCCTGCTCTTTCTCTGCTGATAAGGGTGGTGTTTGCTCTGTACAGTTTTGACCGTTTGCAGCTTCTTTTTCAGGCAGCAAGACAGTTTCTGGTTCTGGATTTGCTGATTCCCCTTTAGCTTTCTTTCTCTTCCGCTTCTGGCTCTCCAGGTTTGCTGCCTCAGAATGTCTGGTTTGCTGTATGCCTGGCAATGCCATGCCAATGCCAGGGGAAAGAAACATTGACGGATAGATCAGTCCAGGTGACATCCCTGGGATAAGAAATGGGTTAAAAGCTACAGGACTACTGGTAGTTATTGCGGATTCTGTCTGATTAGAAAACGAACTAGGACCAGGCTTATCTTCAGAGAGAGTTTCTTTTTTCACATCCTGGCTACTCTGTTTATCCTCAGTAGCTTTCTCCGTGTTTGATGTACCGCTTTTTGTTGTGCTTGTTAATGAAGTTGGAGCAGTCGCAGTACAAGTAGTTGTCATAGGTGGGTTCAGAAGTCCTCCAACACCAAACATCTGTGGTACAGTAGCCATGCCTGGCAGCATCATAGGCAACATACTTAGGGTGCTTTTCACATCCTCACCAGCAGGCACGGCTGCAAATCCAGCAGGAAACCCAACCAGCCCAGTCAGGGGGATCCCTTGCATGTTTCTCATGTTCTGAATTCCTACCAGATCCATTCCAGCAATCAGTCCGTTCATGAATAATGGTCCCATTCCAGAAGAAGAATCTGCTACAACACCGGGGGCCTTAATGAGTTCACTTCTGGGCCTTCTCCCCCTCCGACGGGGCCCTGCGTCTCGGAGCACAGGCTCCGTTAGGATACGGTTGAATTTGCTTTCTGGTAAGTAGCCCTAAAAATGAAACACAACAGAAAATACCTAACAGTTATTACTGCATCAAGGAAAATCTGGCTTTTCTGTGCTTACATCTGCATCCCAGATGGTGTCAGCACAGAAATATTTGCCTACATGATTCTGGATATGGAATTTGAGAGGTATACACAACTTTTCCCCAAGGGATGCTGCCAAATGCAGAACACCCTCACTGTGTCCTGGCCCAATACTGCAGAGCATCAAAGTGCACAGGGAGGAAAGGAGGAAGCACAGACAGCAGCCTTTTCGGCTTTACCTGAGCCCTCACCGTCAGCTGTTCCTGAGGACTGAAACCCTTCCTAATATGAGAAGCACCAGGGCAGCTCCATGTCAGAAACTTCAAGTTCACTCCCACCCCAGCTTTAGTCCTGGCTTCAGGAACAGCTGGAGTATTAGCTCTTTTTAAATGCTAAGGGCCAAATTTTCAATGCTCTGCCAGACAGCAAGGCTACATGGAATGGCATACAGACAGTGGGTGTGCTGCTGAACTGCTCACAGCTAGAGCTTCACTGAGTCACCAGCGCATCATTGTGAGCACTCACATATGGGAACACAGCCCAGCAACTACAGCATGGGTGCAACAGTCTGCTTACATGGAGCAGTGCAGGGAGATCCACAGCACAGCTTAAAACTCCATTTTTCAGCGTTCTCATCACAAATATTTATATGTCTCCTTTTGCGTCTCCCTCGAATTTCAAAGACTGCTGGCCTTTGAAGAGTTTCCAACAATAGATTTGCAATACAGAAAATATTACCCATTGACACCTGAAGTGTAATAAGTTGAAACAAATGAATCAGGAAGTTTGCACAGCCCAACTACTGCCCCAAGAGAGAGAATTTTTGCTCTGCTCCCACTGGTGCATGTGAAAATCTGCACAGGATTACGAATACGCCTGGGCACTGCAGGGCAGCCTGCCCGATGCCCAGCCCTGCCCAAGCACCCCGAGCAGCGGGACGTCTTTTTGCATGCACATGTTAGAATGACGGATGCATGCTTGCCAAAAGCCAAGAACTGATGGGGCTGGAGAATGCTAATGGGCGTGCAGCTGTTGAAACAGGGTGCATGTGAGCCGGTATGTGTGGCAGTGGCCAGGAACATGGCTCTCCTAGCTGGCAAAGTGGGAGTGCCTGCTGGGGACACCCACAGAAAATGGAGGTAATGCAAAGCAGTCACTTGCAGGGGTGCTGGCTGCTGGGACATGGGCACTGTCACCAGCCTGTATGTAGAGCTGTTTCCTGGGGGAGTGGGACAGGCCATGCCAAATTTCCAGCAGTAATTAAAAGCAGATTTCAGAGCAGTACAAACCTCTAAGCCAACTAATTCCCCCTCAAGCCCCTGTTGAGCAAGGGCATCACAGAAAACAGCCACAAAACAAGGAGCAGGTGAGCAGGACCACAAGGAGAAGCCTGGGCAAGGCCAGCCTGCACAGAGGATGCTCCTCCCAGATCCTGTCACTCAGGGGCAGGAATTTGCAAATGAATAGGGTTGAATGAATGTGGCTGGTAAAATCCTTCTTCCCTTCTGCCCCTTTCCCTGTCTGTGTCTGAGTCTTCAAGTCTCATGATCTGCATGTCTGCTAGCAGGCACAGGATTGCACACAAAGAGTTTGCAGGAGCTAATTAAAAGCCTCAGCTGAAGGTACATTTTTGAAAATTTGACCAGTGAGAAAGCATTTTGTGCACTCCCTGCCATCTGTTGACCCAAGGTGGATTACTGCTTCTAGTATGCTTCTGTTGCCCCAGCTGTTTCTCTATATCCCAAGCATTCCAGGAAGGTGTTCCGGATGGTCACCCTGACCTGCTGTGCCCGTCCCTGGGGCACTGACCACCTTCTCTCCTTCCCCTGCTGTGCTGCTGAGTCGCAGCATGCGTTGAACCTTCCTCTCTGCCGCATGACCACGGCTGGACCTGCGGCTATTCCCTCCCACGTGAGGTCCTGCCCTGCAGCTCACGGATCCTCACTGGAGAAAGGTTGTGGGGATGGGGAGGAGAAAGAAAAGATGACATGATACAGATTTCTCCAAAAGCTCTAACTTACTGAAAGCTTAACAATGTCAGCCCAGTCAGCTGCAACAGCATACTCCAAGTTTGCATCAAGCCACCTTGGCAATTCCTTCAATGCTGGTGCCGTGGCTCCCCCTAACTATAAAACACAGCAGAAGGATGACCTCTATTGCAGAAAGAGTTATGCAAAATAATACAAGAAATATGATTACATGTCTAGGCAAACACACAGTTTAGGAGCATCTGCCAGCCTCTGATGGGGATGGCTGCTACACACCTGAGAGATGCGAGGCTCATGCAAAAGGTGGCCAAGAAGACACAGGCCATCCTGTTCCTGTTCAAGCAGAGGAAGGACACCCTGAGGCCAAGATGCTGATTAAGATGCAGCTGGGAGCTGAGGCCAGGGTTTCTCTGCTCATGGCTGTGGGCCAGTCCCTTTACCCATGCTGTGATGGGGTGACAGCACTTTCCCCAGCTTGTCATTTTGGGCTGCAATTTGTTTGGGGCAGAGGCGCTTCCCTTGCTACACATCCTTGTAGGACTCCGTATGTGACTGCTGCTTCCAGTTATACAGCTCATGGAGCAGAGGGCAAATTCAGCCTCTGTGCCTGTCCCATCGCTCTTCTTTGCCCTCTCTGCGAACAAGTGGGCTGAGAGATGGGGACAGAGCTTTTATAAAAGACATACTCAGAACTGGAGAAACCCACCCAATTCACCCAGGTCTCCAACAGCCATCACAGGTGTAACATGGGGAAACAAATGTGGCTGAATCTTTCTACCTCACCACTTAGTTTTGGTTTTAGAGGCGATTATTCTCACATCACCTTTTGACCTCATGAAGTCCTGGGTATGTTTAACAGCTGAAATTTGGTTAGAAAGCTTCCTGTCTCATTCAAAGAAGTTAATATCAATGCACAGATTAAACTGCAGACAGGTAAATCTGTGCTCCCAACTCATGTTAACAGCTGTTTAGTAGGCACATTTCAGTAAAGCAAGAGAAAACACTTCAAACCCCTCCAATCCCTGCATGCCCATCACTGTCGGGTATCAGTATGCTCTTGCTACACCTTGTGAGGAGGAACAAAACAGAGACATTTGCAACACAAGGGAAGATTACAATTTATGGAATATTGCAGTGAGTTCAAAGGTGACAGTCATATTCAGAACAGGAAACAGCAGCCAGGGCTATACTGATGACAGCTTTAAAACCAAACGCCACTTTGCTGTTGTGGGGCCTGTGTACAGCAGCAGCTGTGAACGCCCAGCCCTTCCTTACTTCACAAAGCCAGTTATTTTGTAGCTGTCTCCTCTGTCACATTTCACATTAAAATGCAGATCAATCGTGTTTCAGACTTGTGTCCCATCCATATGCTTCCCCAAATCTATCCCCAGGCCAGCTCAAGATCTGGTAAGCATTTCAAGACACCAGGGGCACAGCAGAGAATAGGCCTGTGCTTACCCTCCGTCCGGTACCCTTATGTACCACTGGCACCCGCTCCTCTCCCGTGAGTGCATTAATGTCCAATTTGCTGGGGTCCTTGCAGCGTTGCCTCCTCTGCTTGGGCTTGTCTGAAAAATTCTGGAGTGCAAACAAGACAATCTTAATGAGATTGGACAACTTAATAAGCCTGGATGGCTACAAGCCCTGCAGGAGAATGACACAGATGAACACCCAAGGGACAGGGATGTTCCCTCAGACTTGGGCAAAGGAGTGGGAGCAGCACAAGCTGGCCTCTTGCTGCAGTGCCAGTTTTCAAATGAGTATTAATTGTTTGCTGTAGGTATAAAAGGGTTTTCAGTGTGCCCCACTTTGACTGACTGCTCCACCACTTTTGATAGGGAATTCCCTATCAAGCTGCTCCCAGCTGATGTAGATCCATCTGTAAATGCAGTGCCCTGTTCCTCCGCAGCTCATCTGTGCTTTGCTTTGCCTGGATTTCAGCTGTTCCCACTGTACAGCTGCTGTACCGTTTCTTTGGGATCACAGCCCTTCAGGATTGCAGTGTACAGTTACAGATGAATTGTTGCTCACCCACTGCACACACCAAGCCCCAGACAACTGTCAATGTGCAGGCATGGATGTAGCATTACAATAAACTACTGCAGGCCCTGATTCCCAAGTGTCAAAGATAAAGCCTTAAGCCTGGTCTGGCCTTTGAGAAACCTGACTGAGCTGCTCCAGGACCACAACACAGCTTTCAAACTTACCTCCCAAGAGAGAGGACACCTGTCCTGATGTGGGAAATCCCACAGTGCTGACTTCAAATGCCCAGGCAGCTTGTTGGGAGCAGGAGGTTCACCAGCAGCATGGCCAGACAATGTGAGCTCCAGTAAGCCCTCACAGGAGGCAAGGGCAACAGAAAGTGGTAGAAAGGCATCTTCACTCCTGTTCCACCATCTGACTGCAGAAGCAGTGCGTCTGAGAGCCTGGCCTCGGGTACAGACCTGTGTGTGTCTCTGGATTGTGAAAAGCACGTGTCCTCCTGCCCAAGCAGACACTGAACTCCTCATCTCTCAACAATAAAGAGCCCCAGAACACTACGCATCTCGCCTGTACTCCAGGCTCCTGCACTGCAAGCTCCAGGGAATTTCTACTTCAGGCACACAATCTACTGTGACTAAGATGCAGTCTTTTATGCATGCTATCACATTTACTTCCTACTCTGTTCTGCAGTCTGTGCTCTGCCTACCACATCGTCTAATAGGCTAAATCGGCTGAAACCTGAGGAGCAAATCAACTTGTGAAAACAAGAGGTAGATGTTCCTGATACTGCCAGCACAGTCCGACGGATTTTGCATTCCACTCACTGCCACTCTGCTCTCTGACAGTGCCTGTGGCTATGTGCCCACAGCCTGTGCAGCTTGCAATGCAGTGGCTTTGGTTCAGTTTTTAAAGCAAGGAACACTGCCCTGCAGAGAACCTGCTCTCTGAGGGCCTCATCTAATACAACACTGCCTAAAATGATCCCAAGTGCAAGGGAGCCCTTAGGCCTTGAACATCCCAAATGCCTCTTTCTGTTTCTCCCCCTATCCCTGATGCTTCTGAAGACATCAGACTAATTCTGCGTGTCACTGGGCAGCTGGATGCCCTGGACTGGAACTGGAGAACAGACCTTGGGGCAGGAGTATGCAGCTCAGCAAGAGGTTTTTGTTGGTGCACAGTGAACCATGCCCACCTCCCAAAAATGTGACACAGCCTTGACGAACACCGCAAGCCATGGTGCAGGGAAAGAGGCTGAGTTTTGAGACACTTCATGGAAACCCTGAACTCAAGAACAACCACAGAACACTAAAGGCAACAGACGGGGTAGACAAAGACACACACACACATGCAACCAAAGACCACCCTTACTGTGCTGAAGCCAGGAACGTCGAGTGTGTAGTCGGATTGCTGACGGAGCCAGTCAAGGAGACTCTTATTTGGGACAGCCTTCTCTGCTTGGCTGCCTGCAGCTGGGACTGGCTGTGGAGTTGAGGTAGCAGCAACCGGCCCATCTGGGAGGGGGGTGTTCTGGGGAGGCTGCGGTTGATCTTCCTGAACGTCCTGAGGTGAAGGAAATAGCCAGGGGAGCCCATCAGCAGCACGCCGTAATGCATTCACACCCACAGAGATCCCAAAGCAGCTCATCTGCCTCCACTGGCTGGAAGCCAGGTTGGCTCCTTAATCCTCATATTCCCAGTGCCTGTTCTTTAAATCGTCACCTACCAACGTGTTACACTTCCACTCAGCTCCCTGCACTGCCAGCACAGAGGGCAGAGAGATGGGAGATGCTTCTGCATCTCACCTGGAAACACCTTAATGACCAGGAGAACTGACTCTCCCCCAGGATCACTCCTAAAAGTGGTCTGAAGGGACTGCTCTTGCTCCCAGAGCTCATTCTTCCTTGAGTGGATCCCAGGGCAGAAGGAAAAGGGATGCAAAAGCCTCTTGGCAACAGCTCAAATGCTGTCATGAACCTTTTCTCATGTTCTCTAACCTCATACCCTCCCTGATCTGCAACAGCTGCTTGTGATAATGCTTATCAAGACTCAAACGCTCCAGAGAGAGTGTTGCAAGACAGAGGGTACTTCCCTTCATCCTTGGAGTAGTATTTGCTTCTGCCTGCTCCAGCACAAGCCAAGCTCTCCTGGAGGAGGCCGCACATTGCAACAAGGGCAGCAGATCTTGTAGAGGAGAGCTGGACCATGAGACAAATTGTGCTGATTGCATCAGGGCCATGTGAAGGGGGAAGCATTGACTCACCTGCAGCCTTGTTGGAAGAGGCCTCTCCTTCAAGAAGATGAGGTCCATCCCTTCTACATTTTTTCTTCTGCCCCGTCTCCTCCTTGTGGCAGCATCATCTCTTCGGAGGCTGCCATTTACAATTTGTCCTGTGACAGGATGGATTAACCCTGCTTGGAGAATGCCAGATAAGTCCATGCCCAGGGAGCCTTGGAGGGTGTTTGCAGTCCCCAGTTTGGGCATGTTTGTATTCAGGGGGAACGGAGAGGAGTTCCCTGGGGACCCGTCAGAGTTTCTGGACAAGTCCACAGCTGCCTCACGCCAGCCGTTCAGCACAATGGGAGAATGAATGTGGGTTGCTGCTAACTGCTCCAAGCTCCTCTGTTTGGCATCTCTCTCCACCTCGAATTCGTACAGCCTCCTGTGTTTCCGCTCATCCTTTGCAAAGGCAGGGGTCAGGAAGCCTTCCTGTGTGGAACAAAGCCACAGAGCGGTTTACAGCTGCTCGTGCACTGCCACAGACCACAGCTCTTCAAACCAACACAGAGCTAGCAGTCAGGCTCTTCTGCATCTCTGCCCCTTTCCCTGGGCACATCGCACCTCACCTTGTATGGGAATGGTGCAGCGGCATCCTCACGCAAACATCCCTCTCCCAAGGTGCTCTAACCTTGGGTGCTCCACCAGCTGCTGGAGGGACATGTTGGGGTCCCAGGCCAGCCACTTCTGGCTCTGTGCTATTCCCAGCAGTGGGAGATGAGAGACTCATGGGGCAGTGCCCTCTCCTGCACCCTTTCCTTTGGGACAGCAGGACATGGTCCTCTTGTCCTCCCTGACCATGCCAGGTGTTTCAGCAGCAACTCTGGAAGCCCCTCTGCAGCCATAGGAGCTGTGGAGCTGCCACCGAATGGCCTTCCCCCCAGGAGGGGAGCAGGCTGCCAGGGTGCTGAGATTGCAGGGGGCTTCCCCCCTCAGCTGGGGGGACCGAGTAGCCTAAGCTGTGTGTTGCGGATGCAAGAAACAAAGTTGTGTTTTCACAATAGAAGGTGTTTTTGCAGTGGAAAATTTCACTAACCTTGCATACTCAAAAGTGATTGTGGAGCATAGCAGTGGGAGTATGTTAAGCTGATCAAGTTAAGGTCCTAAAATAAGGAGGATAGCTAAGAAAAACAGATGAGCAGTATGAAATCAGTAAAAACAAAAATCACAGGCCTTCTAGTCATGAGAGAAGAAGGAAAAAAAAAAAAGAAAAAGGAGAAATGAACAGCTGGTCAAACATAATTGTACACATATGGTACAGAAGTGCGTTGAGTAGGTTGTGAACCTGTAGTACTCAGCCCATGAGGAAACGGGAGAAATCACGTATTGGATAATAGGGGATATACAGTTACAATAAACTTTTACTGTGTGTTCCTCCTTGCTGCGACCCTGTCTGAAGAAAATTTTTGAGATTTTTCTCTCATGGATCACAAGTGGCACCAAGAGGCAGTGAAAACCCATGCCCTGATTAGGGAGCTACTGAGCACTTGTGGGCAATGCTTCACCACAGAGTCCTAAACCTGTCCCTGTCAAGGGCCCCCCTCACCTTTTGTACCTGGGAGATTAACACTCCGTTGTTGAAGCTGGGATCAGGGGCTTCTGACTCAGCAAAGCTGTTCCTGCTGCCGGCATTGCTGGCTACTGCTGGGGCTGCTATCAGGCTCTGCGTCTCAAACTGCTGGCTAGAGGAAGGCCACTTGCCCTTCAGGATGGCATGGCAGATGTTGTCAATACGATTGATGATCACACGGTCCTGCAAAGAGGTTTAGACAATGGCAGGCTGGGACTTGAATGACTTTAACTCATGTATGTCACCTCAGAATCAAGGACAAACCCAACCCTTGTGACCTCCGTTCAGCAAGGAACTGCCCTGGGACAGGTGGTCAGTGGCCTGGTGAGAGCACCCCGAGCCGGAGCATCCATGGGGAGCCACGGGCAGAGGAGGAGGAGGCAGAGCTGGGGCTGTGTGAGCCTCTGGTTGTCAGGATGAGGCAGTAACATTTGCAATATAAACATCACTCATTTTTAACTCACCTTAGGCCATTCAGAGAAGGAGTAAAGTGTCTTTTCCTGCAAAAGCTGGGCTATGGTCGGTGCCCGGGCATCCTGAATATCATCAATCTCCCCCGGCAGGACAGAAGTCGAACTCTTGCTCTCTTCCTCTGAGTACTTCTCCAGACCATCTGAGAACATGACAGAACAGAGCCAATCATCACCCTCCCTCCCCTACCACCTCAGGTAGCACCTCTTCCCACCTTCCCAGCCAGTGCCCAGCAGGCCCCACACAAATCCCATTCCCCAAACAGTGACCAAGAAATGTAGCAGTCCTGGGCTGTAGCGGGCAGCCCACACCAGTCAGGAGTGGGCAGATCGGCACTCCAGTGAGCTGAGTTCTGGGGCTTTTATTGCAGTGGCCCTCACACCTTCCCCAGTGACACAGCCAGAGCCCTGGTTGGGCAGGCGAGGAGGGCAGGAGCCTTACCAGAGAGAGACGTTCGCTGAAGGGCTGCTGGAGGTCCTGGCAAGCCCTGCCATCAACTCTTTTCTCCCCAGTCACATCAACTAGAAGGGCCCCAGTGCCTGCAGAGGGGTGGCTGCTCCAGCAGGCTGGACAGCCTCAGGGCTTTGGCACTGAGGACAGCAGGCCCTCCCATCCCAGTCAAAGGTGACTGTCAACCAGAGGGAGCTCTCAGAACCCTACCTTGACTCTGGCTGTTGCCAGCTTTCTCCTCCTCATCTCTGATCTCACACTCTTCTTGCTTCGTCCCTGGGGGCTCGGGGTGCAGGGCTTCTCTACAGCCTGCCTGCCCCTCGGACCCTTGTCCCCAGTCCTCCTCCCTGGCATGGGGGGGTTCTGTCCCTGGGGGTCCCACCGGAGGTGCAGGCGGGCTGAAAGCCTGGCTCTGAGCATGGCCAGGCAAGTCCTGCAGGGTGCTGTCCTCCTGCAGGCTGTGGTCCTCCCCTCCCTCTGGCACAGGTTCCCCAGGGCCTTTGAGTGTCCCTAGCCCCAGGGACTCTCTCTCGCCATTCACGGCTTCGGGGCAAGTGTCCTCAGGTGTGGGGAGGCCAGGGCTCTGCTCCTCGTCCCCCAGTTCATTAGTCTCAGGGTCACAACCAGCTCTGGTCCTTTGACCACTCAAGTCTTCTGCAACATCTGCTGCTGCCTCAGAGTTATCATCGTCCTCTTCCTCCTCCTCATCTTCCTCACTGTGGCTCTGACTTGGAGCTGACTTTGCTTCCATTCCTTTCTCCTGCAGCAGATTAATGAACCTCTGCTCAGGAGGAACCTTTATGTCATAGTTATGAAGACTGGAACCATACAGCCCCATGCTTATGACTCCTTCCATGGCACCATGCTCAGGCAGCACTGGCGCAGGGCTGGTGAGGTCTCTCTTCTGCTGCAAGGCTTCGCAGAGCTCTGCTGGGATGCTCCGTGAAGGGTCGCTTTCGGGTGTAGCAGGTGAAGGCTCAGCTTCTCCATTCTGACTGTCCATTTGGTCACAGCCAACCTGCAATCCCTCCAGGAAAGAAGTCTCTCTCATGGCCTCTGCATCGCAGCTGGATGGATCCTCGTCCCCCTCTAGCTTGCCCTCAGAGAGTTTAGCAATGCCACTTCCAATATCTGTGCAACTTGGGCTGTCTCGGGCAAGGGAACTTTGTTCGCTGTTACAGGCCTTCTCATCGTACATCATGCACATCAGTGAGTCCGGCAGAGAGCTCTCATCATAGTTACTGGAAATGATGTCCCGGACCTTAGACATGAATGTTTCACAGTTTGCATCTGGTGGGCTGCCCCCAGACTGGGACATAGTGTTGTCAATACTTTCTAGCTTGATCTGACTCTCAGCTTCATTCTCCAGGGATTCACAAGTCTGGTCCACCTGGCTATATAGAGGGGAACTGTAGAGTTTGGAGTTAGTCTGGTAAAGGCAGCACAGGGTTTCTGAGCCTGGGATCCCTGTCCTTTTATGCTGGGCATAGTTCCTGTATGCATCTAAAAAAGACAGCTGAGGGTCATTCATGATGTAGTAGTCAGTGCGATTCAGGCCATGCTTGGCGGTGCCGATTAGCAGGTCCCGATCATGTTTGCCACACTCCCACCACACTGGCAGGTAGAGGCTCGGCCGGCACAGCTTGAGCCGCTCATGGAGCTGTGGACACTTGAGCACCTGCTCGCGCACCTTTCGCAGAAGCTCGATGCGGTACAAGGTTCTGGCAGCACGTTCCTCTGTAATAGGCTCCACATAGATGTCAGGGTCGGGGGGGCCTACAACAGGAACAAAAAAACAAGGGACAAAAAGACAAGGCCCCATTATACTGGATGATGAGGATTACTCAGAGGCAGTGATAAGCTAGGTGAATCTTAACTCTTGCTCAGACTGCAGGTGAGGTGGGGGGCAGTGCTTGATGCCACCACTGAGACTAAGTTTCCCAGTGTCACCACCTTCCATTCATTTGCCACCAAATGGCCACATTAGGGTGAACTTTCCGACTTGATCAGCTGGACCAAGAGAGGTACTTGGCTGTAGAGGATTTCAACATCTTGCCTGAACTCTGCTCCATCAGAGCCGGCAGTGCTGCATGGAGAGTGGCTCCCTGGGGTGTGAGCCTCTGGCAGTCCTTCAGCAGGTTCTCAGAGAAGGGAGTCTTTCAACTCATGCAGCTCTTTTCATGAGTAACACCTACATATCCATACCTAAGGCTTTAACACACATCTCTAAGGAACTGTGCACAAGACCAGACCTCCAGGTAGGTCTGAGATGAGACCCCTTCTGCTGCCATTAGAATCAAATCACTCTGTGCTTAAATAGCAGGCAAGCAGCTTTTCATCTGCCGTATCCTGTGTGTGCCTCATTTTGAGGATTATGTTGGGTGCTCCCAGAAGATTCCCAGTGTGTTAGCCCAGCTTCCCAAGCGTCTTGTGGTAGCTTCAGACCCCTTTTGCCTTGCATGAGAGCTCCTCAATTAGCGGGGCAGCAGCATGGGCACTGTGCAGACTCTGTCCACTACCTAGCAAAGAGGTGCTTGGACAGAAAGCAGCAACACAAACTGCACAAACAACCCTCAACTCCAGTGTGGAAGCAGTATGAACTGCTGCTTCTCTACTTCTCCTCCCTCACATCTAAAGGTCACTATCTTGGACAAAATTAAGTGTGATTTCATGGGATAACTCCATGAAATGTGTGAGAATAGGGGCTGAAGCCTGTCTGGCAGCTCTACTTTCCTCTTGCACCAGAGAGGCGGTACAGAGTGGTGAGAGGGAAGCCAAAAATGCAGGTATCTTCTGCAAGCCCATAACCCTTGCTACCTCCCACTCTCCCTGAAACTCCTCCCTTGCTGTTCTGCTCCATGACAGGAGCTCTAGCGTGACAATTTCTGGCCCACGGCTACACAGACCTCCCACATAGGCCATACAGTTTTCACTTACCATCCTCTTTCCACAGCGGGAGACCACAGACGTTCTTGCACATGGCCACAAAGCTGTAGAAGTACTTCTCTAGGCTCTCATCTGTCTTCTTCTCCAAACGAGAGATGGCTCGGAACTGGGTCCAATCAAAGATCTTTTTCTCCTGATCATAGATGACCCCAAAGGAGGAGACTGTGCGGTAGAAATCTGCCTGCTCCCTTCTGGTCCACCTGTGGGGTAGAGAAGAAGATGTGAAGGCCACTGAAACATGTTCTAGTGCCAGCATGGGCAAGACACCATGCTGAGAGGATCAGAGGGAGCTATCAGTTACTGCACAGCAGTTTTGAGGGAGCTGGCAGGAGGAGCACACTAAGGAGGAGCACTGAGATCCTATGGTCTTAAGGTGTATAGCGAGGAGGAGTGAAGGCCATGGGCACTGACTCTTGGCTCCCTGTGGTGTCCAAAAAGAGCACAGTTCCTGACTGTGCTGCCAATGGAACACAGGCTCCAGTCCAGCTTCTGTAGAGGCACAAAGCTATCACCCCTACTTGCTTTCTGCCTAATTGAGGTTGGTCTCTTGACCTCCATGGAAAAGTCAACTCTATGTAGCAGGAAATTGAAAGCACGGTCCTTGCAGACAAAGTTCTCATCCAGCTTCTTCAGGAGATGAGCCAGGACTGAGGCTCATTGTCATTAGGGTCCTAGTAACAACCACCAGCCACCCTGATAACAGGAGTCAGCAGGATTCCTGGGTGGCAGGGCTAGGTGTCATCCCCTGCTCATTAAAGGAAAGCAGCCCTGGTGATGGAGGTTTTCAGTTACAGCAGTTACAGCATAATTTTCACCCTGCCTCAGACCCTCTGAGCTTTCATCTCATGGGGAACATGCAAAGGAATGAGCCAGGACAGAAATGGTGAAGGGCACACTGGGTACATACAGCCCTGGGCAGACAGAGCACAGAAAAGCAGGCTACAGAGAACAGGTTAGGGTACAAAAAGCAGGGCAAGAGCAGGAGCAGGTCATGGCAGTAGGTGAATGCTGTGTGCTAAAGAAGTCTTAAAATCAAATCTGAACTCCTCTGAATTACATCTCTGTGCCAGTGCCTGCAAGCAGCTGGAACATGTCAAGGAAGATCAGAAGTCATGGCAGCTCCCAGTGCTCCAAAAGCAACCAAAATACACCTAGATTAGCATTTCCACCCATTTCCAGAGGCTGTGAGTACTCTGCAGTGTTGTTTTATTCTAAAACCAAAAATAACATGAAGGAAGTCAATAAAAAATCAATGATCCAAACCACTGAGCCCAAAGCGGAGCTTGTTACAATGCTTCAGATTAAAGGCTAGTAGAAGCTACCTAGGACACACCTGTGAGGAGACCACAGAGTTAAAATGCAGAAATATCAGGCTGTCGTGGTGTCCACAGCACAGCCATGTCTTGACCACTGTGAGGAGCACTGGTGTCCCCCACCTTGGAGAGGAGATGGTACAACTGGAAGAGGATCAGGGGAAGATCAGTGGGCTGGAGCAGCTTCCATACAACCATGCAGTGAGCAGAGGGATGCTGTGCTTCCAGCAATACCATCCTCAGGGCCAGCTAAAGGCAAGTGGGAATGTACAAGTGCATCAGAGATTCCCATGGTAGAAGAACTAGGAAGAAGCAAGTTAAATGAAAAAAAGATGTGCTCAAAATGGGCGAAAGGGGAGAATTCAGCCAAGGTGTAGCTAAATCACTGAACTCCTGTCACAGGGCAGCACAGACACCAAATGGTTACATGGGCTCACGCAGCACGGACACATTCAAAGAATACAACACCAGTGAGTACTGCTGACAACGGAGAGGTCCTGCAGTGTAGGACATGCCAGAGCTGGGTGCTGGGGACTAGCAGTGATGTAGGAAGTACCACCCTGCCTCACACCCTGTCCAGCTTCTGCAGAGCCACTCTGGGTGCCAGTCTATGGTGCTCCCAGCCTTCCAACTTGCTGGAACACAACGAAATGAGAGAATGCTGCAATAAGCCACGACCTGGCTCCTGAGGCTACTAACAGGAGGCTAATGCAGTGGTGTGTGAGCCATGAGGGTTGGGAAGTCTAAGCATGCAGGCAGTGACAGCAGCTATCCGCCACCCCTCATCCACAATGAGTCCTGAGTGCACAAAAAATCCTCAGCAGTACCCACTCTGCTGGAGGGCAATCCCTAGCCCAGCAGATGCCGGACCCTGAAGAGATATCCCCAGCTTCCTTTCATGCTGTCACCAGCTGCTACCTACAAACTACAATGGAGGCTGATCCCTGGGGCCCCAAGGCTCCTTCTGTGGCTGCGAGCAGAGTTCCCAGGCCCAGGAAGGACCCATACACCTGTGTCACGCTGGCAGCTGGCTGCACAGCCAGCCTTGCCGAGATCCATCTTGGTAAACCCAGGGGGGGCAGGGAAGTCAGCAGGCCTAAGACAGCCTTGTAAAGAACCCTCCACCTGGCTCTGTTACCTTTTCTGCATTTCTTTGTTCACTGAGTCCATCTCCGAGGCTCTCCTGAACATCTCGTCCTGTAGCCAGTATCCATGGTTACCGGGCACCAGCATCTCAGCGCGGGGAGGCAGCTCTTTGCGGTTGCAGCGCTGGTAGACGGTGACGAGCCGCCGCAGCCTGGCTGTGAGGGCAGATGAGACAGGCCAGCAGGATCTGTCTGAGTCGGAGCCATCCTGGGCTTCAAACATCAGCAAGGACATTAGTATTTAATGCACACTGCAAAGCCACAAGTTCACGCGTGCTGCTGCCCGGCTCTGAGAGTTCCCTCTTGTCTTCTCCCAGGGAGCATGAGTGACCATAGTTGGGAAAGGGGGGCTGTGGTGACCATCCCTGGGCTTTGTACCCTTAAAGCTGCTGGCTCACACGCTCGCCATGTCTGAGCTTCCTTCAGAGAGGACCCAGAGGCAGACAGAGACTGGGGTAGAAACAATGGCTCTGAGCCAAGCAAAGCAGAGGAGAGGGCTGCAACCCCCAGGACTCCCTCTGCCTCCCACCTGCTCAGCAGAGTGGCTGGCCAGCTCATGGCATCCACCAGCATTCCCCACTGCACTGCCAGCACAGACCCGGCACAGGCAACTACATAGCCAGGACAGGCTAACAGCTTCCAGCACCCATGGCTGGCTTTGGTACCACTCTCTTTTGGGACCCTGGCTGCCCTGCCACAGGGCCCATCCCTGGGTCTTGCATGACTAAGGTTCTCAGAGCACATCTGCGCTCCCACCCCCAAAATGCTCTTGTCATAGTTGTGCTGGGCTACGGCAAAGCAAAGCCAATCCTCCTACAGTTCTCCTATAGGCCGGATGCCAAATGGGCTTCCAATGAACCTCCTCTTCCCTTCATCTGCTTGTCAGCCTGGTAAGAGGGTGACCACTGTCACTCAGGTTAAGCTCTCAACCACCATCACAGGCCAGCACATCCCTAACCCCTTCCTGACCTCAGCAGCGCCTGTGCCAGTGCTCTGGCTCAGGCTTTCCTGTGCCAGTCCCCAGGCAGCAACATGCCACGCTGTGGGAGATACAGCCTCACCTGCCGGTGGCTCATCCCGCTTCTCTCCAGCTTCACCCACACCAGCAGCCATGATGTCCTGCAGAAAGAAGCCATCAGCAGGGACCTCTCCAGACCTACACTGAAGCCCCTGCTGCCTTTCCCTCAGCTCCGTGCCCCTGGAAGGGTCTGGGGCTGCAGGACTGGCAGGGCCACATGGCCTGTGCCCTCACACACATCCCTCAGCACACGGGATCAGAGCAGTGTGGACTGGGGAGATGACAGTTCAGGTGAACAGTGTTTTGAGCCCATGGGTGAGGTCCACCACAATGACATGGACATAATGGCACCGACTGCCTCCAAACAAACCCCACACCCCCATGTGTTGCCTGGTCCACTGCTCATCCTCTCCACCAGCGCCATTTCTCTCAGGATCCTTGTGGCTGCTTTGCCAAGGCCCCAAGTGGCTCCTGAAGCCGAGAGCAAGAGCCAGGATCACTGACTAACCCCAGCCCCTCATCCCTCTCTGCTCCCTATGAGGCAGAAGCTGTCCAGGTCAGCAGGAAGCAGCTGTGCTCCAACAGGCAGAATGACATGGGACAGAGCCTGTGCTTGGCACAGCAACTCCTGCACAGGGCAGGGACACAGGCAGCACTGATTCACCTGCACTCCATGGCAGAGCTGAGCCAAGTCTGCCGTGTGAGGCAGCACAGCAGGCCAGGCCGCAGCAGGTGTGCATCGATCACTGTGAATCCCACTCACCTCCTGCTTTGGCAGCCCCTCCATTTTTTCTCCACTGCTCTCTTCCTTTTCCATGCTGCTCCTGGGTAAGACAGTGGATTAGTCCCTGGCAGTGGCAGTGCCGCCTCCCTGGCAGTGCCCGCTGTCGTCGGGAGTGGGGTATCAGCTCGGCCAACCCTCTGACTTGTACCAGGGATCCAGCTCTCAACTGCCTTCCCTGCTGCCTGCTGTGCTCACATCCACAACTACTTCCTTCTCCTCTCATTGCCCTCTGTAAGCACAGCTCATCCCTCAGCACCACCCCACTTCTAACGTGGCCCCCAGGAGTGAGCTGGACAACCCGCAGGGGCTCAGTTCCATCACCTGCCCACCTTTCAGCAGTGTCCTGAGCCCCGTCGCTGACGCCCTGCTCTGCAGAGAGCAGCTTCTCATCTGGCATGCCCACCTTCTCCAGGAAACACAGCGCTGGGTCTGCCCGCATGGCGTTGTACCTCTCGTAACCTGCCAGTGGCCACAGCCATCAAGGAGGAGAAAGCAACATAAGACCAGGCCTGAGCCTGGTTCAGGTGAACCTCCAAATGTCCATCTGGCTCTCACACTCTTATTTGTGCTGCCATGAGAGCAAATGTCACCCACAGAAATGCAGAACCCTTTCCCAAAGGCTGCTAATTGCTCTGCAGCCCCTGGGCAGCTGGCAAAGAGAAAGCTCAGTCTTTGTCCCACCACGCAGCCCCGCCTCGGATGCAGTGCAATGCCCACAGAGCTGTGCACAGCAACCGTAGCAGGTTGGAGCTGGGGTTAAACAACCCCATGGCTCCTGGAAGCTGCAGGAGGACTTTGTGACAGGCCTGGGGGAGCCAGTGGAGGCCTTCCACCTTGCCCCCACGTGGCAAGTGCACACAGCTTCTGTGAAACCAGAGCAGTGTCTGCCACGAGACCAGGCACACCACCCTGAGCATTGTGTTGTGCCTGCTTCAACACACAAACAAGCTGGCAGCACTGCAGCTGCTGGTGACTGGAGATCTGCCCCTGTGTGGCTGCAGCTGCAGCTCTGCCCCCTCACGTGGACATAGGAGCACACAAGCCACATCCACTCCGGATCCTGGAGCCTTGGCCAGCTGCTTGGGTCCCTCTCACACACTGGCACCCACCAGACCAGCAGGGTACATACCGTGCTTGAAGACACCAATGAGCAGAGATTTATCAGCTTCAGCATTCCACCAGTCCACTGGGATCTCCACATAGTCGATGTCCGGCAGCAGCACATCCAGCTCTCTGTGGCAGACAAGGCATGAGTGCTCCTCTCCCAGCCTCACCAGGCACTGGAGCACACTGGGCACTGCACACCCAGGGGCAGAGGGAGACAGGAACATCTGCTCCTTGGCTTGGGGGCAGTTACGAATGAAAGGCTGGCCTGACAAGTATGTCCCCCTGGGGTCAGATTGCTGGTGTCTGCTCCACTGCAGCCACTGCCTTCTTTACCCTTTCACCATAGATGGGGAGAGTGCACAGCCCCTCTGCCCTCCCACCTGAGCAATACCAGGGGAACAGAGCTTCTGTCTGCTGGGAGAAACCACTTCAGGACAACCAGACCCAAAGGAATTGCATATCTGGCAGGGTGGGTTGCAATGCCCCCTCCAGACAAACTTATGCTGATGGAGCTGTGCAGGTACGAACAACCCTGGGGAAGGCAGCTGCCCCTGCTCTAGGAAGTTAAGCTGAGTGTATCACAGTCCTCTCTGAAGCACCAAGAGCTGAGTCTTTGCAGGAAAGTCAGGAGGCTGGGAGGCTCAGCGGCACTAACAGAGCCCCTACAAAAGGGGGCTGGGAAGGGACTGCAGGCCACAGCAATGGGACGCATTCCGCTCTGAGACCTGGCCCTGGGAAGTGGGCACAGTCTCTGCAGGCCCCCACTTTAAGATTGAAGACCAATTCATCAGGCAGCACTTGGAGACATTTTCCTGCAGGCTGCAGGGTGTCCCTGAGTGTCCTCACCATGCCCAATCCAGTGCTGTGACCTCAGCACTGCTCAGACAACACCGAAAGATGAAGCTTTGCCTGAGCAAGATGTGGGGATGTGGCTGCAGCACCTGGCTCTCCTGGAACTGCGTTGAGCCCAGAGAAGACCAGGCTGGATGGCTGTGACACTGCATGAGCACCACCACCATCCCCATAAGCAGCAATGCTGGGGTTCACTGTAAGTTCCTACCTGGCAGGGGTGCCCTCGAAGGCTTTGTCAGCAGCCTCCCCCAGCACCTCGGCCTTCAGGTAGTAGAGCATCCGCACCCGCAGCAGAACCCTGCCCCGGACACACAGAGGAACACACACTAGCACGCAGGTGCTCAAAGCCAGCCCAGGGTCTGACTCAAAGGCCCTCGCTAGGGGGGGCATCTGCAGGGGCACACTGTGAGGGTCACTGAGGGCAGGGAAACCTGCCCCCCGACGCTGTGTTTTCCCACATGGGACGACACACTTTCTCAAAGCCATCTGTCCCCTTGCAGGGTAGGCACCAGCCACACCCTGCCATGCCACAATCCCTGGCCCTGCACTTTGCTGGGCCCTGTGGCCATAGGTTTGCTGCCCAGAACACTGCTCCTGTCTTGTCATCTGGAGGAGCATCCCGAGAGCAGCCCAGCATGATGATCTGCATGGGCTGAGACCTTCATGGCTCTCTCCCACCCCCTTCATGCTAAAGGACCTCAGCCCGTGGCCCCCAGAAGCTGCAGCGGGCTCCTGCACTCACTTGTTGCAGTGCTGTTTGAGGTGCTTCTTGTAGCTGTCATCATGCAGGACCACCTCAGGGTTGCATGTAGCAAGCCAGTCTGCATTCTTTATCTCAGGAAGCAGCATCTGGTTCTTCGTTTTCTTCCCCTTCCTGCCTCTGGGCACCGGTGCTGACAAGCCTGTAACAGCAAGCAGCAGCAAGTGAGCATCATGGGCACCACAGGCCAGGCCAGGCACCTCTGGCATGGCACTGTCCAGGCACAGCAGCACAGCCAGAAGCTGGAGGAGGCCTTGCGAGGCTCCCAGCTGCAGCCCGGCGAGCCAGGGCTAGGGAGATGAGTAGAAAGACGCACACGCCCCGGTATCCAGACTGCTGCTACCAACCAGCAGAGCCCAAGCCACGCTGCACCCGCTCAGCAGCCCGGTAAACCAGGCAGCTGTGGGGAAGGGAGGCACCAGCGGGGACTGGCCTGTCTTTGCCCGGGTGGCTGGAGCAGGCTGCCAATGGCAAACTCCAAGCAAGGTCCTAGAAAGGCAGGAGCCCAGGTCTGTTGGGATGTGGGTCTCGACACTCCCAGCACCTTTCCCTGTCTCTGTCTGCCCACCCAGCACCCCACTCTGCTGCTGCATGTGGGTGCCTGTGGCAGCCACAGGGCCGGGGGGGTGGGCTGCAGTGCCATCCCCAGTGACCCCACGAAGCTCAGGGAGCCACCAGCAGCCCCTGGGCCCCAGCCTGTGTCCCAGGTGAACTGTATGTAATTAGCACCATGCCACAGCAGAGAGCCCTCTGCACCTCACACCTCTTCTTCTAGCCCCATAAGTGGTCTGAGGTTGCACAGGACGCTGAAACTCCTCCAGACACAATTGGGTCCCACAGCAATCTCACTCCTGCCTCTAAGCCACAGCTTCTCCTCTACCCACAGCAGTGCCTGGGACCACCCAGGAGACACTTGAAAGCCCTCAGTCCCGCTCATCTGCCCTTCTGTGTCTCATCCTAGCACAGAGTTGGGAACATCATCACATTCTTTGAGATTTTGTGCCAGAGACTAGGGAGGGGCTTGGCCTGACAGATGAAAAGCTGTTTCAGAAAGGTAAAAGGGAATGACTGGAAAGAAGGACTGGGCTGAGTAAAATCATGGGAAGACTCATTCCTCTGTCACTGCAACAGCTCTGATGAAACTGTCAGCCAGCACTGGGTCAGGAGAGAAAAGATTTTACAAAACAGGCTGTTACGTTTTTGGTAACACTCACTACAGGGCTGGCTGATAAAGCCAACAAGCAGCACTCTGACATCCTGTTTAACATGACATGCCATTTTTCTTTAAAACTTGCATCACATGAGATAGACATGACACATCTTAGATGGATCAAAGCTGACAGATCTCAGGGGATTTATAATGCCTTCTAGCTCAGCCAAGTGTAGGTGAAGGATCTGTCAGTGATGTGTGTGGGGTAAACCTAGAGTGGGAGACTGTCTCCAAGAAAAACATGGGGATCACCACACAAACTGTATTGCTATGAGTGCTAAATGCAGTGTCAATCCCAAGCGATAACAAGATCCCTTGATGTATAAAATTATCAGAGAGAAGCATGGAAGATACCTTGGTCTCTGGGCACAGCTCTTAGAGCCTTACCTAGACAACACAGCCTGCTCTGAAGTTCACTCTCCAGGGACGACACAGTAATTTTTTGACATGAGTTCAAACAAGAAGCTCCAATATGATCAAAGAACAGAAAATAATCCTGATGATCTGATATCTGGGGCTTGTTTCCTATTCCATACTTCATGTGGAGGGCTATGTGGGAACCAGATCACTGTGGGGGGTATTTGCACTGGACAAACACACTGAATGGCATAGTAATGTAGTTCCATCTGGCTGACAAAGATAAAGCAGTATCCAGTGGCTGGAGCTGAAAATTAAACACATCTTCAACGTTGAAATAAAATGTGAGTTCACAGCAGAACAGGGAAATGATGCCTGGTGGGGTCACTATTGCTCGAAGTATTCCAAGAGAGATGAGCTGCACCCTGGGCAGCCACTTCTAAGGCAGTGGGCAGCCACTTCTAAGGCAGCGTCTTGCAAATGTCCTGTCCTGCATACGCATATGAAGGGGAAAGAAGAGCCGCAGCACTTCTGCCCCATCCATCTGTGGGGTGAATCACAGCAGAGCTCTGAGGGGGGGGCTGCTGCAGGCTCTGTTTGCCCTCTTGTAGTCACACTGATAAAGGATTGACAAGGCACAGTCCGCAGGAGGAACTAGCAGGGGCTGGAGGTATTCTGTTGCTTTCTGCACATCTGGGGCACCTGGAGCACATCTTGCCTGGTCAGCTCTCTGCAAGCGAGAGACCTCAGGCTCCTCAGAGAGCCACAGCAGCACTTGATGTATGTTTGCTCTGCACTGGAAGCTCTGCTCTCCTCCACCTCCTGTGGTTAGGCTAGATGGTTTTGTTGTTCCCCTGGTCAAGAAAACTGGGATTCCACAGCTGGGAAAAGCCATTCTGAGGAACTGATGAAGCTCCAGGTTGCTTTCCTCTGCTAAATATCCAAATGCATCAATTATAGTTCTACTCTTTCAGTAGAACATTACTGACCCTTCACTGAAACCGCAGCTTGTTCATTACTTGTCATTACCTAAATCAAGCCCATTCGTATCAGCCAGTTCATTTCTTACTCTTGCTCTGCTCTCCACAAAGCTCTCAAGTTCAGACCCAGTGCTGCTATGGGCAGGGCTGCATGGCAAGAGCACAAGGCAGCACTGCTGAAGGGGCTCACGTTGCAAGAAGTGATTGGAGAAAGCCACTGAAAGCCACATGTTCAGACCTCACACTGTAAAGAGACATTTCCAGACAGAAGGAAATGGTTACGTTGGGTCATAGAATGGTTTGGGTTGGAAGGGACCTTAAAGATCATCTAATTCCAACCCCCCTGCCATGGGCAGGGATACCTTCCATCAGACCAGGTTGCTCCAAGCCCCATCCAGCCTGGCCTTGAACACCTCCAGGGATGGGACATCCACAGCTTCTATGGGCAACGTGTTCCAGTGCCTCACCACCCTCTGAGTAAAGAATTTTTTCATAATGTCTAATCTAGATCTACTCTTTTTTAGTTTAAAACAATTACTCTTTTTCCTGTCCCTACACTGCCTGACAGACTCCCTCTCTAGCTTTCCTGTAGCCCCCCTTAGGTTGATGGAAAATCACTATAAGCTCTCTAGAGCCTTCAAGCTGAACCGTTCAACCTCCAGCTGAACAACCCCAACTCCCTCAGCCTGTCTTCACAGGAGTGGTGCTCCAGCCCATTGACCATCTTCATGGCCCTCCTCTGGAGTCACACTAGTAGTCACACGTCTTTGTCCTTCTTGTACTGGGGTCCCCAGGGCTGAACACAGTGTTCCAGGTAGAGTCTCACATGAGTGGAGTAGAAGGGGACAATCGCCTCCCTCGCCTGCTGGTCATGCTTGCTTTGATGAAGCACAGGATGCAGCTGGCTTTCTGGGCTGCAGGCACACCTTGCCAGGTCACGTTGAACTTCTCTTGAGGGTCTCAAGACTGCTCCATGGTGTTTGATCACCAAGTAATGCTTGGCATGTCCTTGGGGCTCAGCAACAGCACTTCTCCAGAGGTGCTCCACCTGCACACCACCATCTTCAAACAGGTCGAAGAGCCTGAGGCTTCAGCATGGCTCACTGTACTTACTACTCACCTTGTGCCATACATCACCAAGTGCCCAGCAAAGCAGCACACAGCCTTGGGGCTTTACCACCCTGCGGGAGTGCCAAGGACTTCCCCAACAGCTCACCCAGCCCAACTCACCTGTCCTGAAAGTCACGCAATGTAGCAAAGTCACTGTGCTACTCAGCCGGTGGAGTCCTCCGTCACAGAACGGGCAGTGACCATGTGTCCCAGGCTGCAACCCACCAGCTGGTCTAAGGAGCCAGCATAGGCTCTGTCTTCGTACCATTAAAGACAAAGACCACTGTGGCTGAATGATGCCATCTACATCTATTTGCTGTGCTGCAAGAAATGCCTACAGAGAGCATATGCTGCAATGCAGGCATGGGGGTGAGTCTGCAGTGCCACATTCCCCAGGCAGAGTAAGAGGGGCAGCAGGAGAGCAGGGCAAGAGCTGTGTGTGGACCCTATCAGAAGCTGAGGACAAACTAGGAGCCTCAGCCCAACAGAATCCAGATGCAATTAAAATCTGAACATCTGGTATGATATGTGGGTTGTTTAGACATCACACATGCTGGAAAATACATGTACTAGCCCTCTGAACAGAGAAGGCACAGGCAAATATGAGATGAAGGATCTGACTAGACAGATGGAGTGGGAGAAGGCAGCATTGCCTTGCAACACAATTCTGCATTGCAGAGGTCTCAGGACAAACCACACTGCACCTCCACCGACAGGGACAGGCACTGCAGACCAGTGTGTCAGGGACATTAACCACAAGCTGGTGACTGGGACAGCTGCACAGACTACATCGCCAGCTTTCTCTGCCATAGTCAGGGCACTGGGCAGTCACAGGCAGTGCCAGGCAGTCTCAACATCAGCTTTAGCACTGGGCTGACCAGCAAGCAGATAGGTCCCTGTGTGATGATTCACTCTGCATCCTGTGATACCCTGAGGAACAGCCAGGCAATTCTGCAGAGTGGAATAAGCAACCTCATAACTATCCCATCCAACATGTTCACGTGCTCACCTACACCCCATGAGCTCACTGCACAATGTTCCCCAGCACAGAAGAACCCTGAGAGTATTCATAAGCCAGGGATAACTTTGTAGCCCCCTCCCCGAAAGCAGGGTTGCATCTCTGCTCCCACTACAAGGCTCTGTTTGGCACCAGCCACAGCAAAACAGTCATTGGGAGCCATGAAATGTGCTCCCCCACTCAGCCAGCCCCTGATGCTGTTTCTGAGGTCTGTGGAGAGGCCAATTCCACGGCAGCCACTTTCTCTGTGCAGAGAGCACAAGTGCTTCCTGGCTGTTTCAAACAGCTTTGCTTTCAATTCTGCAGCCTTGGTCCTGCACACAGGTGGCGAGTACTGGTGCAATGGCAGAGAGAACACGCAATACCTGAGTGATTCTGCAGGGCCTGGTTCTGGCCATCCTTCGTTGGTGTGATGAGATCCCAGATAAAACTCTTTATCTTCTCATCCCCTTTGTAGTGTTTGACGCAATAGACCAGCAAGGCCCGACAAATCATCTCCATGTCCTTCTCATTCAGGTGCCACTTGAACCGCCCATGGGTCAGGATATCTTTCCAACGTCCCCAGCTGAAAGAGCAGTAACAGAGATACAATAAACACTCCTGTGCAGCTAGAGACCTCGTTGGCACCTCCCTCCAAAAGCTCACACAGTGGCACAGCTCCCAAGGATTGGGGGTGTTATGCCCCCATATTACAGGAGCAGAGATGGGGAAGAGGTTTGCATGGGACTGAACAGGCCAGAGGTAGGAGCAGATTCTGGATGCCCTGACTGCCAGGTCGTGCTTTGCCCCCTAACTCTCTTTCCAGTCCAAAAGTTTGCTTAGAGCCTAACAATGCAACTCCCACTAGGGAGGTCATTGCTTGAAGAAGGGAACACCGCTTCAGGCATTCATTGCTCCGGATGGACAGAAAGTGACTGTGGCAGCTGGAGGCCCATCTGTGAAGTGGGCTGTGGTTGTTGTCTCAAGGAGAGGGTGAGACTCACCCAAATATGAGCAGATTCTTCTCCACGCGGAAGCACTCAGCCCGCAGGTACCGCCGTGTCTTCTCATTGAAGCGCCGCGAGCGTGTGGGTCGCTCATCCGAGTCACTGTCTAGCTCAGAGAACTCCATCAGCTCGTCCTCCTCAAAGGAGTTGTAGTGTTTGGTTTGCTTCCGCACCCGGGGCCTGTCAATGACCAAGCTCTCCTACAGGGGCATAGAGGAGAACACATCCAGGTATGGGTGGAAACACCTGCCCTTTATCATGGCACAGTAAGTCCACCATGCTGCTCCCTGGCTCTGTTCACAACTCTGTTTCTAGCAAGCAAACTCGGATACTGAGCCTGACCAACATGGCCTCTGAACAACCCCCCAGACTTGGGTGAATGTGGGGCATTGTTTATCAGCTGTGGGGCACACAGGCCACAAGCTGGATCTTACCTTTTCATTCTTGGCATCTGTATCGAGCTCTGCTATTTTGGCCCACTTTTGCCAGAAGTTTGGGTCATCTAACGAAATGTCAGTTCTGTTTCCTGATGCTACAAAGCTGGCCTGGGAGTGAGAAAAGATAAGTGAACAGGATACAACCCACCATCCAGACATGCTTTCCCCCCACAGAGATCCGTAACACATCTGCCTGCAGTGGACAGTCTGGCTGCCACACAGAATCACAGAATGGTTAAGGTTGGAAGAAACCTCCGGCGGTCATCTGGTCCAATCCCCTTGCTCAAGCAGGGATACCTACAGCAGGTTGTTACACCCTGCATTGACACATGCCAGTGGGCTCTGTTAGAAAAGAAAGCTGAGCCCCAATCTTCTGCATTTCTGCCTGGCCCACTGCAAACAGAGCCTGGGTTGTGGCACTTTTAAGTGGAGGAGAGACAGATGGCATCCCTGTGGACACCAGCCACGAGCGCGGCACAGAGCTGGCTCCTTGGGCTCCCTCCAGCGGGCAGGCTGCAGGAGGCTGCTCATGTGGGGCTGTCAGGACCCCATGGCACACAGATCCCCGCAGCATAGCAGCAAACAACTGCTGGCATTATGGAGGCCAGCAGCCAGGTCCTGCCACTTCCCCAGGGGTCTTCTTGCAGAGCCAAGTCCTATGGCAGAAGAAGAATGAGGCTGGTCACAGAGGCTGTGGCCAGGCTGTGCTGAAGGTACCACACTATCTTCCCACACTGCTGGCAGCCTTGGTTTCCACCTGCATTTCTGTTTAGCAAAGCATTACACCAAGGCAGCACCAGTGTCCAGAAAGACAGGGATGGTAACAGGCTCCAAGTCAAATAAGCTCAGGCCATGAGCACAAGATTAGCCCTGTGAGTTTTCCCAGACATGGAGCTCACTCAGGCTTTGAATTCATCCATCCTCTCCTGGGAGAGGCCTGACTGCCCACAACAGCCCTGGAGAAAGACTCCAGCTCTGGTCATGGCCTGCTGCCTCAGCAAGAAGCCCTGAGCACAACAAAAGACCAAGCCCTCCACCTAGGATTGGAGCCTGCACCTTGCCAGCACAGACTAGGACATCCAGCAGCTCCATACCTCTCAGCACAGAGCATCTGCCCACACTGCTGTCCGGGGAGAGAGCACACCCTGGCACTAACTGGCACTTGGAGCAATGTCCCTGCTCTGCTTTCTCGCCAGCCTGATTCGAAGGATACGTGAATCCAGGCAAAGAAAAAGCTAGCAAGCTGAGCCCTGCTGGACACCCACACATCGTTGGTCATACAATAGTTTGGATTGGAAGGGACCTTAAAGATCACCCAGTTCCACCTCTGCCATGGGCAGGGACAACTTCCACTGCACCAGGCTGCCCAAAGCCCCATCCAGCCTGGCCCTGAACACCTCCAGGGATGGGGCATCCATAACCTCTCTGGGCAACCTGTTTCAGAACCTCACCACCCTCTGAGTGAACAATTTCCTCCTAATGTCTGATCTAAACCTATCCTCTTTAAGTTCAAAGCCATTATCTTGTCACACTATCAACCTACCCCTATCCTATCACTACACTCTCTGACAGAGTCCCTTCCCAGCTTTCCCATAGCCCCCTTTAGGTCCTGGAAGGCCTCTTATAAGGTTTCCCGCGAGCCTTCTCTTTTCCAGGTTGAACAACCCCAGCTCCCTCAGCCTGTCTCCACAGGAGAGGTGCTCCAGCCCTCTTATCATCCTCACAGCCCTCCTCTGGACTCGCTCCAACAGGCGCATGTCCTCCTTATGTGGGGGCTCAGAGCTGAATGCAGGACTCCAGGTGGGGTCTCACAGGAGCTGAGCAGAGGGTGAGAATCACCTCTCTCGCCCTGCTGGTTATGCTTCTTTTGATTCAACCCGGCATACAGTTGACTTTCTCAGCTGTACGCACACATTGCTGGTTCATGTTAAGAGCTGGCACAGCTCTCAACCTGCCCAGGCTGGCAGTCCCTTCTTCCCTGCTCGGCTGACATCCTGAGACAGGATGTCCTGTTGCCTCCATGTCCCAGCAAGGTCTCACTCCTGGGCACACAGGGGTAGACAGGAGAGTTTGGCCTCTAGGCAGACACAGCTCCAGTCAAATGCAGCGAAGAGCTCAGCCCAACAGTACTGCACTGCCCCTGCCTAGAGTGTTCCCTGCTGCCACAGGACGGAGTTCCCCTCCCTCTCAAAGAGCATGGCACACCTTGGCAAAGGTGGAGCCCTTCCCCTCAGACTGGATTGTGATGGTCTGCGTCCTGCGCTGGAGGATCTGATCGATGTCCTCCTCGCAGAACTTGGATCCTTCATCCTCCTCATCCATGAGAGCACCATAGGCACCCTTCCGCAGCAGGTCCTCCACCTCCATCTTTGAGAGCTGCTGAACCTGTCCAAAACACAAATGCATCACCAACCCTGCCAGCTGCTCTGGGCACTGGCATGGTGGGAGAAGGCTCTTCTCTGCCCCAGGGTAGAGATGCCCCAAACTAGCCCAGACCTCCTGCTGCCATGGCAGAGGTCACTTCAAAATGCTGCTCAAGGGACTCAAGAAATCCAGACTTTGTCACCCAGACAGCACCGCACATGTCTGCAAGCCCCATGGCAGCACAGGGACAGCCTGACAGGCTGAAGAGCAGCAGTGTGAGCATGTGCGACTGGGCTCTCACTCCCTGGGAGCCTGCCCAGGTCTCTGCTCCAACATAACAGTCACTTGTTTTTCTTCCAGTAGTTACCCAGCCTATTCCTCTCTCCATTCCACTTTTCTGCTCTGCTTATTACTGCACAATGCTCTCAAAACAGCCCTGCATGACTGCAATGGACTGGGTGGCCTGCTAATATAGCTAGTAAGCTCTTCTCATGAGGGAGAGCAGAGCTGCAACACAGGCTTTGCCCTCTTCAGCTCTTGGTAGGAGAGCAAGAGACAGGCAGATGTTGGCCAGCGTCACCAGACAATGGACCAGTGTTCTTCTGACAGTACCAATTGCTGCAGAAAGCTGTGTGGTTTGAGCCCAGGTGGGGTCCTTCCCACCTTGAATGCGAGGCTTTTATCCCCACCTGGGGACACAGCCCTGCAAGCCTGCCCCTGTCACAGAGGCAGCAGAGGGACAGGACGCAAGGGAAGGAGAAGCACTCTCCCACAGAGCCTCCTGCCCAGCCCCATTCTGACAGCCAACCTACCCCATTGGTGCTGCCCTTGCGGTTGATGTCCTGCAGCACAGCCTTATCCAGGCCCAGTTTCAGGCTGGCCTTGTCAAACATCTCCCGCTCATAGGAGTTCCTGGTGATGAGGCGATAGACCTTCACTGCCTTGCTCTGCCCGATCCGGTGGCAGCGAGCTTGAGCCTGAGAGAGTGGAGGGTACAGCTTCAAACACAGTGAGCCCAGCACAATGGGGGTGGTGTGGTTTGTGGTACCCCTACTAGCAACCGCTACTCACCCACCAGAGCCAGGTCAGCTCCCATATCCTAGGGCACCCTCCCTGAGCACTTGTGGCTGAGCTGGCACGGCTCTGGCTGCAGAGTAACAATCAGACCCACGCACTCCTAGGCAAGGACACAGGGCTCAGGCTGTACCCTTTGCTCTCTTCAACTCCTCTATCAGGAGGAATGGGTCAAGTGTTGCCAACTTGTGCTTTTAGAGCCACAGCGTGACCTCCTCCATGGCGTGCCTTCTGCTCACACTCCTGTCAGCTCTCCTAGTGTTGCACCCCCTGTGCTGAGCAGCCAGGTGCTGCTGTGTCCCTCTCTCTGGCTGGCAGGGGTGATGGGAGCCATGCTGTGGGACCTGCATGCAGCCTGGCCCATTACCTGGAGGTCGTTCTGTGGGTTCCAGTCTGAATCAAAGATGATGCAGGTGTCAGCAGCGGTCAGGTTGATGCCCAGCCCACCTGCCCGCGTGCACAGGAGAAAGACAAAGCGATCTGAGTCGGGCTTGCAGAAGCGGTCAATGGCAGCTTGGCGCAGGTTTCCTCGCACCCGCCCATCAATTCGCTCATAGGTGTACCTGGTCCAAGAGGGTAAGATGTGAGAGCAGGGTCACAGCAGGGCCTGAATTAGCTGCAGCTACCAACCCCTTCTTGCTCCTTCCCCCAGGCTGTGTGTGAGCATGCAGACAGCCAGAACTAGGACCAAAGGAAGGGCCTGTCTCCATCTGGTCACTCCTAGGACTAGCATAGTAGACCAGTAGCCCTGAGAAATGGCCAGGTCAGAACTGCACAGGTTTGGAGTCTCTGCACCCATCAACAGAAACTTGTAACTCAGATCCTTTGGTACATGGATGGGTACAGAATAACCAAATCCCCACCCTGGGCTGTCTCTACTCTGTTTCTACAGTGCAGGATGACGTGACATGGAGGAAACGTTGTGAATGCTCAAGCCTGTACTAACCGCCTCTGAATGAGATAGTCTTCCAGGATGTCAAGGCAGCGCACCATCTGGGAGAAGATGAGCACCTTGTGCCCTCCAGCAATCAGCTTGGGAAGGAGTTTATCGATGAGCACCAGTTTCCCGGCTGCCTGGATCATTGCCTGCAGCTGGAAGTCTGGTGCCTCTGGGCTGTGTGTTTTACGAAAGTCTTCCAGGATCTTCTCCTCCGCCCCTGCCAGGTGAGAAGGGATGTGAGCTCTTGGTGAGGCTGGCAGTGCAGCTGCCCCCAGCCTCGTGTCCACGGCAACAGCATGCAAGGTACAGAATCCATGCAGTTGATCGGATCTAGGGAGGCTGGCTAGAAACCTCCAGGAGCCCCTCTGCTCCTGTGACTCTTCTCCTTCAGGGCTGGCACCAGCTCTTGACAGAACAAGCCATGTTGGGATGCAATAAAGTATTCCCCTCTAAAACGCCCCAGAAACAGCTGTACATGGAGAGCCTGGGGAAGACCCTGAGGCTGGCAGTGCCCACCAGCAGACAGCACTGGAGGGGAGCTGGGCTGCCTATGAGGGCAACAAGGCAGATCTCTGCAGGTACAGGACCAGAGCTGGGTGAGTCCTGCAGGCAGTGACCAGTAAACGGCACAGTGAGGCATAACCCCCCCCACCTCCTGTGCACAGCCCTCACCATTGATGAGATATGGGTGATTGCAGCACTTCCGCAGCTCCATCATGGTGTTGATGAGGTTGGGCATATTGTGCTGGTTGGCACCCTTGGACAGGAAGGAGAAATTCTTCTCCAGAATCGCCCGGTAGTATTTCTTCTGGATGTTGGTCAGCTCCACCTCAATGATAGTTTCCTGCTTGGGTGCCAGATTCTTCTCGACATCATCCTTCAGCCGTCGCAACATCATGGGCTTCAGGATGGATTGCAGCTTCTTCACCTGCCAAAGCAAGCGCAGAGATTCACTCCCTGCATGGCAAGCACATGGTGACAACAGCAGAGGGGCCTGCAATGCTAGAGCCTCTCTAGGCTGGAAACCCTCTACAAATGGCCCTGAAGCAACTGCACTGCTGACAACCAGGGTAACTTTAGGATCTAGTTCCCCTGAAGCAGGCATATGAGTGGCTGGCCCTGGGCCATGAACTCGCACATTGTGGGCTGCCTTGGGTACACGTGTCTGCTGCAGGAGGAGAACTGGGAGCTTTGCTAGCAGCTGAGATGATGGGTGCTCCATGTGTCCATGCCTGCTCCCCTGGCATGATGAAGACAGACAATTAAACAGCAATGAGGCAAACCAGGAGACCGTGCTGCTCCCCACTACTACCCACACTGTGGGTACCCAGCATGGGTACCCAGCATGTGGGTACCCAGGATGGTTTCCCAGGGTAACCTGACCGGGTGACAGATCCATGGACTTACTGACCTCCTCACTCACCCTCTGGTCTTGGGAACAGACCAGATGGGAAAGCTGGGTGTGCTGAGCTGCTCAGACATGCAAGGATCAGTGTGGAGCTAGACAGGGAGCAGACCCCGGCCTTGGCACAGGCTGGTCTGCTCTCTCCAAAGCAGCACTGGACCATGGGCTCTGTGAGAATTTTGCTTCTCCTGGCTGAGTCCAGGGCCAGCATGCAGCACTGCACCTTGCAAGGGGCAGACCTTTAAGCAATGAGGGGTCTTGTTCACTTCCACAAATTATATCCGAGTGCGTGCCTGGCATGGTGACCAGGAGTGCCAGTGACCTGTAGGAACAGACACCAGCCTCACTCTTCTAGGTACCTGCTCCTCTGTCTTCAGGTCACCAAACTCCTCCAGGAAGGCCGTCTCTGAGGGAAACTGTTGTGGCTCCAGGAAATTCAGGAGGCTGAAGAGCTCCTCCACTGAGTTCTGTAAGGGGGTGCCAGTCAGCAGCACCTTGTGCTCCTGGGTATACACAGAAAACAGGTTGAGGGCTCAGGCCCACTGGCTAGGTCCAAGGGGCCCTGAGATCACAAAGCTCCTTTTTCTTCCAGACCCAGAAATGCACTGTGTGACCTTTAGGCACAGGCACTCCCAGAAAGGCTCTCTTGGCCATGGTGCCAGCCCTTATGCAGCCGCTGCCATGCGACACTGCCATGTGGCTCTCAGGACACTCCCCAGGATGTATCCCAGTCTAGTTGTGCAGCAAGAATGGGCAACACTGGGAACCCAAAACTGTCCCCAAGGCTCAGCCCTGCTCTGGCATGAAACCCTCAGCAGGGTTGTGTTGGCACATGGACAGTGATGCTGACAAAGCCCAAGCCCCGACACCTGTGGGCAAGATTTCCCCAGTGCTTTGGCAGATCAGAGCACTGTTGTTCTGGGCGCTGCCTCCCAGGGCTCACCAGCAGCTCTGTCCCAGCAGTGCCAGAGCCTGGGGCACCCACTCACTGTTCACGCTATAAACCTCCTGCCAAACCTAACACGGGTAACATCCTCAAGCTTCACAAGCTATGAAAGAAGGGCAACTGTATGGCTGAGAGGCTCCCATGGGACTTGTGCAAAGGAACATGAGGGTTATGAAGGGGACACAGCAGCAGTCCTCCTTAGGCCCCAGCTACTCAGAACCCAGCAGAGGCCTGCACAAGATGCAAGATCACTGGAACATCAGACAGATAATTTCTGGGGACTTGGTCCAGCTACAGGTGAGTGTGACCAAAGCTGGGTAGGGCTAGGTGATACAATATGCTTGATGGCCCTCAGTACAGCAAACAGCCACACTGTTTTCTCCAGGGCTGTGAAAGACCTGGACATCCAAATCCACATCCCAAATCAGCTCATTGATTCCTTTTTCACTACACACAGTCCTGCAGCCCCAGCCCTGCCACAGACTGGTCCCAAGCCTGAAGAGTGTTAAGAAACCAGCTTGAATATGGCAGCCCTGCTCACCATAGGGTACAAGGCACACTGCAGAGAAATGATGCTCTGCATGGCTGCCCAGCCGTTGCCTCTGTTTGCTGAAGCAGCCCAAGCTGTGTTGCAATGGCCAAGTAGTGTTCTGCTAGGGAGTGCATACAGACGGGAAGGACATAGGAGGAATTGCCTAGCTGTGGGTTAATATTCATTACAGGTCAGCAGAAGAGTTTGTGATGGCTGCAGATCACCAGTGCCCCATCCATCAAAGGGCCCTCCATCAAACTGGCACTTCTCTGGTGACCTGATGGGTCTTGGCCAGTCTTCCCTCTGAGACAGGGAGCTCTCAGCCCTGTGCTAAGCAGCTGGCAGTGACACCTGATTGCTTGGCATGGCCATCTCTGGCCCACCCTGCTCTTGCATGAACCTGGGTAGGACATGCTCACCAGGGCCATGAGTTTCAGCCCCTCCAGCAGCTTGCAGTTCCTGTTCTTCAGGCGATGGGCCTCGTCAATGACCACACAGCGCCACTGGATCTTCTTCAGCTCTGGACAGTCAGCAAGGATCATCTCAAAGGTGGTGATAACCACCTGGAACTTGAAGATCCCAGGAAGAGGGTTGCCCTAGGGAGACATAAAATGTATGCAGTGCTTGACTCCTGCAGGCAGCAGGACACTGTCAAACATCCTGGCGGTCCACACAGGCTGGCCACCATGTCAGTGTTAGAATCCAGATCCTGGCTGTGATTCTCCCAGATTCATCTCCCTCACTCAGTAAGCAGGTTCCTGCAAGCCTTCATGCCGGCTGCATGTCTCCAAACCAGATACTACTTCAGGGAAGAAAAATAGGCCTGGACAAAGGCTGCGGCTGGGACTTAGCTGCATTTTCCCCCTTTTGCAAGAATGGGGCCTGTTCTTCACTCATACACTGTGCACTCTCAGCCCACACCAGCAAAGGAGTCTTAAAAGATCATCTGGCTCTCTCTGGATAAACCACAAGCTCCACATGCAGCAAAGCGCTTCCCAAGTAAAGCAAGCCAGAGCTGGAGGACATATTCTGGGAATGCTGTGTGCATCAGTCACCTGTGTGTCCCTGTACACCATCTCATACTGCTGGATCATCTGCCGGCTGATCTGGCTGCCGTGGTACACAATGGCATTCATCTCCGTCCAGGTGCGGAACTCCCTCTCCCAGTTGGTGATAGTGGAGAGGGGTGCGATGATGAGGAATGGGCCATGGATGCCCATCAGGAAGATTTCTGAGAGGAAAGTGATTGACTGGATTGTCTTCCCCAGCCCCATCTCATCAGCCAGGATGCAGTTCTTCCTGCAGAGATGGGCAAGAGCAGGTTAATGCAGCTCTCAGGGGCAGGAACCACCCTGTCACTAACTCCTCAATGTGATATCGGGCATGTCACCTCCCCTCACACCTCTCTGCCTCCATGGTGTGGAGGGTGGGAGACATCAGGACAGTGCTTCAAGTGGCCCAAACTGGTCTGGGTAAGCCAGACCATCCAACCTCTTGCAGATGATGGACTTGAAGTTAGTGTGAAAGACACTGCCCTTCAGGTGCACACTAGCCTGTGAACAATGCATCTGATTGCCAGCTGCAGCTGAGGACATGCATTATTTCTGCATTCCTGCCACAGGAATGGGTCACCATCAGCCTGGACAATATCAAATATCAGCTGTATTTTAGACCCGTAGCTAAGCCTATACTATCTCCAGAACACATCAGCATTCACCAGGGAGAAACATTCCTAAATACTCAATTGCAAAGCTAACACAAATACAATTTTTCTGGATGCCACCTGTTAACTCCAACACTGGCAGCTCTCAGCAGCTGCTGTCAGGCCCCTCTTTCTTGGTTCTGCTCCCCCAGCCCCACTGTGCAACAGCATGTGCTGGGGTCCCACTGCCAATGGGACACCTCACAGGAGCCCAGGGCTCCAGCCCCTCCTCACCTGTTATACCAGTTAAAGAGTAGCCAGTTCATTCCTTCCAGCTGATATTCCCGCAGCTGGTTGCTGTTCTTATACTCCCGGGACTTCTCCAGTTTCTGCCAGGACTCAGATGCTGGGCGCTCCTAGGAAGAGAGAGCAGGAACTAGATCCATGGAGATGAAAAGACTACTGCCCAGTGTGGCCAGGCCCTGCTTCTGGGACTGCACACCAGGACAACACTTTAAAACTGTCATTGACACTCAGCAAATTCACAGAGAGGTCTTGGCCTCTGGATCCCACCCACAGATCCCACTGACACCTCCAGAGGGGAGGCTACTGGGCTTGCACTGAAATAGCAGGGACACAAAGGTCACCACTGCTGGGCCTTCAGAAAACACAGACAGCCCTTTCCTGCCCAGGGCAGTTAGCTGCCAGCTGGGTACGTTACCTCTGGGTACGTTACCATGTGCTTGATTTCTGGAGGGATCTGGAGAGCTTCAAACTCTTTAATCTTCCCTGGGTCAACATCTTCCTCCAGCTCCCAGGTGCTCTCCTCATAGGGCAGTGAGCACCACTTCACCAGGTAGTGAGTCACCTCCTGCAGCACATAGAGAGGCTTGCAGACCAGTGCAGGGCTCACACTGCTCAGCCCCAAGGTGCAGGCTGCAACTGAGACTGAATCACAGCAATACACAGTGGCCTTTGAATCCCCCCTGTGCCAGGGGCCCCCCAGGAGTAGGGTTCAAGCTGTGCAAGGCTGGAAAGGCCTCGGGTTGGTCAGAGAGGACATGCGATGGATATGCTGGGTCCAGATCTCCTGCTGAGCTTCCCTCCCTCTGTGGGACAAGTGAGTGATGTAGCCACTCACCTCCCCGGTGTCAGGGTCTTTCGTGTGAGCCACCTCCAGAATACGATCTACCTCCACATAGTCTGGGTTGAACAAATCCTCATCAGGCTGTGAGATCAAAAAGAGAGGTAAATTCAAGGTGATCCCAGGATTAAACAGATGGTGGGTGCAAGAAAACAGCTGTGTGACATCTGTCCCCAGGATGCTGCTGGCTGTGCACAGCATACCAAGTGGCCATGGACACAGGTAGGTGACATCTGTCTCTGGGCATGAAGATGCAGGGAGCCCTGCAGAAGGCAAAGCCCTCACTTTAGAGCAGCAGCTGGCTCCATGCTGCCCTTGCTGGGAGGTAGGACTGTCTGTCCCAGCTCATCTGGCCCCGAGGTACAAAGCCCTGAGCTATGTGCTCCAGTTCATACACAGCATCCAGAGCTGAGACTGCCACAGACCGGAGCCACACATTGCACCACCTAGGTCTTTCCAGCTGTCCCCTCATATACCCCAGACCTCTACAAGGACTTGTTCTCTCTTTCTGCTTCCCTCTTCCTCCCCACTTTCAGCTCAGCAGTCACCAGCACCAACTGCTCATGAGGCAAGGGCTCATCCTCACACCAAAAAAGCCTGGGGAGGATTACGCTTTAGACTAGCAGTGGTCTTTTGGAGAGACACATGTCTAGGGCTTGGGATAGAGAAAAAAACAGGCTTCTGTGTTCATAGCTCCCCAGGCCCCATTAGTCACAGGAAAAGAGCAGTTTTTCCTTGCTAAACTGTTAATGGTATGATGTATTCCAACACATGCTTTTTCTTTGCATCCTGGGAGAGACCCCAAACAAACTCAGGAGTGAGAAATTTGACACACAAACCCAGCTTTGTAACTACAGCCATGGAGAAATTTTCATAGCCTACTGGCCCAATTTACACTCCTAGGGGACAGCTTGAGGAAATCCAACAACTGTCTCTGGAACAAGATAGATTATAGAACACCTTCCATATTGAACACAATTAATCTGCGCACAGAGCAACGTAGGCAAGACCTGCCCTAAGCCCAGGTATTTATAGGTCTCTCTCCCACAGCACCTCTGCTCCAGCATGAGCAGGCACATTCCCCAAATGAACATAGAAAGCACCTTCAGCACTATGTGCTGCCCTCCCTCCCATTGAGCAAGGCTTCCAGGGTTGGCAGTACCCAGCAAGTGACATCTGTCACCCTGCCTGTACCTCCTCTGGTGACACCATGGGTGTTCAGGGCACTGTTGTAGCTTGCTCAGCCACAGCACTGGGCCCAGCTGTGCTGGGGAAGACAGTGGCCACGCACTGCACTCAGCTCTCACCTCTGTAAAAATATGCTTCATCTGAGCCTGCTTGTTCCGGAAGCGCTTTATCTTCTGGGATATCCTGGGATCCTTCTCCAGCTCCTCCAGAGTCGCCCACTTACAGTGCAGGTAGGAGCTGCAGAGGGAAAAAAATCAACAAAATGTAACCAAAGAAGCCCTTGGGCAACAACCCCATCCACCATATAGACAAGCAGGAAGCTCCCAGCAACCCAGAGAACATCCAGCTCATGCCTCGCCATGTGGAGCCCCAAACTGAAGAAGGCCATGGCCAAGACTGAGCACTGCAGCTGCAGTGGCTTGCCTGCCCTGCACAGACTGGGCCTGGCCTGGGAAGACAGCAGTAGCAAGGCAGGAATGCCAGGGCTGCAGCTGGGGCTGGGAGCACGCAGACCTCGTTCTGGCACACACAGTGTGCACCGCCGTGGCACAGAGGACCACAATACTGCACGTACAAGTTCCTGTACTTGACGTAGAACTCCTCCATCTCAAACGTCAGGCCTCCGGGGTGAGCCTGAAACCAAGGGAAGGAGAGTTAGTTAGTGGCACCCAGGGATTGTGCAGAAAATGGGGGGCAGGCACTTGGCGTGACACCTGCCTCACAGGCTGCGGCCCAGGAAAACACAGTACAAAACCACCCTTGAGGATGAGGGGACTCAAACACCTCCTGGGGAGCAAGACCAGGCTGACCAAGACCAGGCCTGACTCCTCTCCAGAGGCTTTCTACTGCCCAGGACAGGAGAGGCACCACATCACTCCCCAGCCCAGAGGAATGATGCTCTAGGTACACCCCAGTAGCATCCTGCAGGAGCAGGTGTAAGGTATGGCATGGCAACACGGACTGCTGCTGCCTCTCCTATGACTGATGAACAAAGGCAGCCAGCCCTCACCCCTCCTCTACCCAGGGACCTTCAACGCCACTGGCACCTTTGTCACTCACCTCCTTCTGCACCATCCTAGAAGCAAGGATCTTCTCGATGATATTGGCATCATCCTCGGGAGGCTCCTGGGGACAGTGGGAAGAGACCAGTTTTCCTAGTCTCTAGCACCCTCCCAACACGGCGTGGCTGCTTGTCCTCTCCCAGCCCACCAGCCCAGGAAAGAGGAGGAAGCTTGTGAGCTTCTCCAAGGAGACTCAAGGAAGGAGGGTGCCCTGCCACCAGCAATCTCTGTTGCTGCCACCTGCCCTTGGCCAGGGTGCTTGGAGGGGGACAGGACCAGGGTGATGACATGGATGTGACTGGCAGAGTCTCCTGGCCTACTGGGGCAAGTGAGCAGGGCCAGAGATGGTGAGCAAAGGATGCTCCAGCTAGGGCCATGCACTTCGGCAGCCAGCACTGGGACAGGACAGCCTACCTCCCTCCGTGGGCCTGCCATGAAGAAATCCCCCCATGAAGCCACAGAGCTCTTCCAATGGCCACCTACGAGCTCCCACTCCACAAACTCATGGTGGAGGTGGCCCTAACATCGTCCTGCTCCCAGCCCCAAGACAGAAGGCACAAATATGGCCATGCTTTGTGGCGGGAGCAGCACCACAGAGCACTGCAGGCTGGCAGCTTTTGCAGCCTGAGGGCTGCTGGAGGAGCTGTGCACCGCCCCAGAGAGCTCCTGAGAAACACAGCCAAGATCTAGGGAGGAAAGCTGCAAGTCCAGGCCCTGCGGTGAGCAGCCCTGGGGTCTCAGCATTCCCATCTTGCCCTGTCAGGTCAGTCCTGATACCGGGAGCAGCCACCACCAGGCCGGGCTGAGCCTGCTGGCAGGAGCCCAACGCAGGCACGCGGCGCAGCCTGGCTGCCGTGACACCAGCCTTCGTAACTCTGGAGCTGGGCACATTGAGGTGGACATCCGAGACTAAGTGCAAAGGAAAGCAGGCTGGCAGCGTGGATGCCTGCCAAAGGCAACCCACTCCCTCTGGCTGTTTTGAAAATCTCACTTGAAGAGATCGCTCCCAGGAGCCCAGCAGGGACATGGCCCCGGGTAGCAGCGGAAGGAAAGGACAGCACGTCCTGAGCGTGCACAGCAGCCCTCTGGGCAAGGCTGGGGGCATCAGGACAGGAGCCATTTACTGGCTCAGCAACAGATCTGGCTAATATCCACACCGAAGCCTTGTTAGAAGGGGACTAGAGAGGGACACAAGAACACCATGAAAACAACTAGTGACCACTATTAATATCTGGCAGCTTTGTTGGTGACCACAGAGAGGCAGTGAGCTGCAGGTATCTGGAACGCAGAGCAACAGGAATGAGAAATGAGCTCAGTGTGCAGCGGAGGTATGGCAGTGATGCCCAAACTGCAGTGACTGCAGCTGGTCCCTGCCTGCAGCGCAGGCTGGTTGGCAGGTTGGCTGGGCATCTCTGCACTCAGAGGGACTGATGGAGGGTAGCAATAAGGGCAGTAAATGATGCCCTGGCACCTACAAAGACCTTGGCTGGCATAGCTGAAATACTAGGTTAACTTCATGGGCAAGAGCTACAGGGACAGGATCCAAAGGTGGGCATGGGCAGAGGGTTGGTCATGCATTCAAGGACATCTCCAGCTACGTGACATGTCCTAGAGGCCTTAGCCTCCCAGCAGGAGGGGGGAGGTTGGATCTGCATGACTCTTACCTATCCCTCTTTGCGCTCTGACTCCCTGCAGAGCCAGCTGGCACACTCCTGGACACATGCACACCCACCCCATCCTTGTACTGGGATCCTACACTTCCTTGAACCTCACAGTGACACCCCAGGGATGTCCTGAGATGCAGAAAGCCCCACCACCCCAGTCCCAACTCCAGCCCTACCTCTGCCTGCCATGCCAGAGTGGAGGCGGAGAGCGCAGAGGTTCTCCCAGCTCCCAGCACGGCTATTGTCTCACCGTCATCATCCACCACCTTGAAATCCAGGTCCTCGTTGTATTTCCTCCTCTTCACCTGCCGGCCAGAGCGGCGTTTCTGTGTATGGGATGAAAGAGGCAGTCATGGGGGAAATGGGCAGCCCAGGTACCCCCCTTGCCTGGTGTGGGGATGGGAACTGGAAGAGAGAAAGCCCCATAGCTGCCTGATCTCCATTTCCCCCCTGTGCTGGTGGGGTGGAGGTGGTGGGACAAACAGGCCACCATCAGATGTAAGCCCCTGCACTGCTGCAGACGTAGAGCAGCTTCCATCACTGCTGTGCCAAGGCCTCTGTCAGTGCTTTGGGACAGAGCATGACCTGCACAGCTCTGCTGGTACCAAGGCCAAAGGCAGAGGAGCCCTGCAGGGGCACGCAGCTCTTGCGGTGCCCACCAGCCTCTCTGTGCTGTCCCGGGAAAGGGGCACTGCAAGAAGACACAGAGGACAAGGCTGCCTCCTGGTGCCCAGCTCTTCTCCCACTAAGATGCAGCCAGGATTTCCCCAACCGGCAGCCAGCCATACCTGGCTGTCAGCCGACTCCACAGACTCCTCTGGGCTCTGCACGGACGGGCTCAGGAGATCCTGATCCAACTCCAAAGTGTCCACTGGGATCTCGTTTTTCCTCTTCCCTTTCTTCTTCTTCTCCACGGGGGTAGGCCCCTGCTCCTTGCTGCCAGGACAGACAGACAGTTAGACCGTGCTCCTTGCTACCAGGACAGACTGGCAACCGGGCACTGCTCTGGGGATCCTGGGGGAGAGCCAGCAACCACCAGTGCTGGGCTCTGCTCCAGGCCCTTCTTCCCACCTTGTCACACCAATGTCAGCACAAGCCTCCTGGGCTCCCTCAGCACAGGGCGAGCTGTTCCTCAGACCACCAAGTCTCCAAGTGAAGGCAGCGCACAGCAGCCTCTGCACCTCTGCACAAGCTGGGATGCCCAAGGCAGGTACCCACATCCTGCTCAGGTGCAAGTTTGACCTCCCCGCCGCCAAGCAAGGTCTTTACCACTCAGCCCCAGCAAGCCAGGGCAACGAGGTGCCTGCTCCGAGCTCTCAACACATGACCTGCGCTGCTGACGGTTGGAGATCCTGCTCAGCAGGCTCAGCAGGCGACCCACGTCCTGGCACACAAGAGCCAGACCTACCCCAGCCCAGGGAAACCCAGCCATCCCCATGGTGGGATACATGTGTGCTGCAGCACCCTGCCAGACCCTGCCAGGCTTCAAGGCAGACGCTGCTCCAGCTCGTGGCCTGTCTCCCTGAGCCACAGCACTAAGCCACCCCGCCTGAAACAGCAACAGAGCAAACGCTGGCCTGTGCCTGGAGCCTGAGGGCATCACACCCTGTGATGCCCACAGACACAGGAGGAACACAAGTCCCAGACACCCGGCCGTGAAACGGGTCACCACGGTGTCACCACGGCTCCCCACAGACACACAGGAAGGCTCTGTCACATCAGGCAACTGCCCTCAGTGCTCAAGCCACAGGCCAGGCCGAGGCACAGCCATGGAGGGGATCTGGGCCCCGCTCCCAGTGAGTCCCAACACCTCCCTGCAGACACAACATGCCAACAAGGGCCACTGCCCCAGGCCACCCGGCCACCCCCAGGCACCCAGCATGCCCCAGCCAGAGCCACAACCAGCCTGTGGCAGGGAACGTGCCCAGGAAGCACCAGGGTCAGAAAGGCTCCCTCCCAACACCACGCCCGTCCTTACCCGCTGCAGCAAACACTGCTAAGGGCAACATTTCAAAGAGCTGGTGCCTGCCTGCCCCCAGGCTGAGCGAGGAGCCCGGGGAGCGGAGCTTCCCTTCCATGCTCACCCTGCGGTTCATCCCCTCCACTTCCAAGGATTGCACAGCTGCAGAGGAACGGTTGGTTTCAAAACCATGCCCAGGTTTTACCCCCGTTTCATGAGACCATCACTGCTTGTCCGAGACTCACAAAAGCCAAGCAGTTAAAACTCTGCTGTTCAGGCCAAGAACAACCTGGCCGTGTAGCAGTGATTCAATTAGAGGCCCTGAAAATGCACTGAGAGTATTGCTTCTACCGAGCAATAACTCCCAAGATATTGATTTGTAAGTCACAATTAACAACTGCTTCATTCATGAGCCAGTAGTTGGCTATGATTAGAAACAATTTAGAAGAAATTACGCCACCATTATCTGCCACTTAGAGGACTCCCAGCAATCATTCCACATGCACAGAGCACCCACCCCGCCTGTTGCTTGCCTGCCGTGAGCCTCTCCTGTCACCCAGCCCCACGTCCCCGTGGCTGGCAGCAGGCTCCTCGGTGACACTGGCGGTTGTCTGCACCCAGAGGTTCCTACTGCAGGTGGGTTTGCTGGCTGTTGAACTGAAGGCCAAGGCAACCATCCAAGGAAAGGCTTGACAAGGGGTTGTGCAGGGGCAACACTGCTGGGAGGAACTGAGGACCGGGCAGGAGTGGACCTCGCTCCTCCTGGAGGGTGCAGAGGGGTGGGAGGAGGCACCCTCAGCTCAGGCTCAACTGGGAAAGAGGAAGCACAGAGCTTTGTGGCACCCCCAAACTCCTGCACGCAGTTTCTTGTGGCTGAATGATGTGTTACGGAGTTATTTTCATTGGGATTTTTTTGCACTGAAAAAGCTCTTCGCCAAGGCTTCTCACATTGTCCCAGGCACCTCACCCGGCCTTGGCACACGCAGGTCCCCCTTGGCCCTCCCCTGCCCCAGGCCCTGACCTGCCTTTTGCAGCAGGGACCGGGGCCTCCAGGTTTGCAGCTGGTGCTACCCCACCACATCTAGCCAACCAGTTTGGTGCCACAGCGGGCAAGTCACACCGTCATGGTCTGCTTTTTAGCACTGTGAAAGCATGGGTGGTGGCCAAGGGACCTTCTAGGGGCAACAAGCTCCTGGACAGTAATTGTGAGTGTCTCCAGGAGCACAGGCCTGCAAGGTCTGCCTTTCCCCACACTTTGCCTGCATTGGCTTTTCTGAAAGGTCCCACTGCAGGGGTGGACGTGTGTGAACTGCCCACACAGCAGTTTCTTACCAGTGGAGCGGAGGTGACGTTAGGATGCCACTGCATCCCTCCTCCCTGGCAAAGGTAGAAACAAGCTGCCTTCAAGGCCTCCAGTTCAGCCTCCTGCTGGGCAAGGCCACAGCAGCCCTGTGCGCCGGGCACAAGGCCAGGCTGGGCTCAAGGCCAAACCGGGGGCTTTGGGAGAGCCACGGGAAGGGGTGACCACACAGCCTGCCTGGCCACAGGCCATATGGACCAGACAGAAATTCTGCTTTTTGGGAGCAGGGAGGGTTAAGAGCAGGCTCTGACCCTGCAGGGGTGGCACAGCCACGTGTTGCTCTGAGACTGAGCCTGCAGTTTGTGCTTGCCAGGAATCCTTCAGGTGCCCAGCGCTGCCTTTGAACGTGCCTCATCTTTCCCTTCCTTGGCCCCTCTCCTTCCCACTCTGCTGCAGCCCAGCTCCCTCCAGAGACAAAGCACCCAGCTCCGTCCTTGCCGAGCTCCCCACCAGCCTGGTGTGGGAGCTTTGCTGCCCCATACCAGCACACACTGAGCAGCAGGAGCCCTGGGCACAACTGTCCCAGTGCAGGCTCTGTGGCCCTGGCCTCTCTGGGATCCAGCCACCAGCGAGCTCCAAAGGAGATAGACCCCTGGGGCAGGGGCAGATGTGGGGCAGCCGTGGGGGAAGGTGGGCAGGTGGATTCAGCGGGTACTGGGAAGCCCGTCCCGGTGACCACTTCCAAAAAAGTTTCTCCAAGAAGCTCCACCAAACTGACGTTTTACAACAAAGAACAGTTTTGCTGAAAAATTCCCAGCTGGATCCTGTACTAGTCACACTCATGATACAAATACATTCATCATACAGGTTATTTACAGCACAGCTCCAGTCGATAGGGCTGCTTTTTACAGGACTCTCCAAAACATTTATTCTTGCCAGTCCACAACAGTAAATCAAATGATGCTGGTGCTGTTGACACCTGCTCTGCTATCTGCATACATTCCCAATTAAGAAGAAATTGGAGCTAAGAAATCAGAGCTCCTTTTCTGGCCAATCAGCCTGTTAATTAATAGGTTGAGGAATTACCAGAGGCTGTGGCATTCAGCTGCACAGCATGAGGGAGTCCTTAGGCCTCCCAGCTGCAGCTCTGCTACGAGCCTACAGCTGCAGCTGGGGGCCAGCTCCTGTCTCCCCAGGAGGCAGGCAGCAGCCACTGGGCTCCTTCCTCTGCCCCCAGACACAGCAAGCACCACAGCTGCACTGCAGGGATGGGTCCCAGAGCCCCTGGGAGGGAGAGGGGACGGTTTTTGCTCCACCATCCTCCCACAGCTGAGCTGACGGCCTCTGGGTTGCATGGTGAGTGCAGCGACCCTGCCCTTGCTGACAAGGTAAGGTGAGGTTGGTTCTCACTCACATATCCTCTTCCCAGGCCCCAAAACATGCAACAGGCCCTCTGTCACAAAGTGCCTTGCTGTGCTTCTGAAATACCTCCCTAAGGTCTCCTTGTCCTCCAGGACACTTGGCACAAAGGCCAGGTCCAGGGGAGGCCAAGACCCTTCTGCTGGACAGGGCACTGCTGACCCTGTGGTCTCATGGAGTCTCATCCACAGAACAGCACCTGCCCGACCTGTGTCTGCATGGCCAGAGAGCTCACCTGGCGTCCAGACCATGCATCCTTCGGCAGGAGGAGCCTGCACACCCCGCACGAGCTGCCATACGGTGGCTGAGCCCCAGCTACACCGGCACAGAGACAAGGTCACGCCAGCACCCACCTGCTCTTCTTGGGTCTTGCTCTGGAGGCAGGCTCAGAGCCGCTCTTCTTGTCTTTAGGTTCCTTAGGGGCTTTCGGTTCCCGGGGTTTCCGGGGCTTCTTGGCTACCTCCCTCTGTTTGGGCTCCTTCTGCTTCTTGGGCTCCTTGGCCTTTTTAGGCTCTTTTGGTTCTTTAGGCTCTCTTCTCCTCTTTGGTTTCACCTCCACAGCTGCTTTTTCTCCCCCTTCCTGTTCTCCCTGATCCTTTTTCTTGCGTTTCTTCTTCACCCCCGTGCCTACACCCCCAGTGTCCTGCATGCCGTTCTGGGCACTTGGCCGCTTCTGGGGAGCTCCGTTGGGCTCCTCCTCGGGGCACTGGCGCTGGCTGCCCACGTCCACGGCTGTCACCTCGTGGGGCACCTCGTCCTGCTCCTCGCTGCTGGCAAAGGGGTCCGGCGCCTTGCACTCCCAGGTGTCCGAGGCATCCGACATTGGGGAGCGGCTCAGCACTTTTAAGCTCGACAGCTGCAGAGAGAACAGAAACGTGGTGTGTGAAGCAAATGCCACAGAGAGAAACATCAGGTGTTTGCAGAGAGGCTGCTGGAATATAGCCCCAGCAAGGCTCCACGCGCTGGGAATGTGAGCCACGTCCCTGATGGACAGGGGACCCTTGCTGCACCCCATGCAGACAGGGTTCAAAGAGCAGGACCCCCTGTCCCTGCCTGACAGAGGCTGCCTGGTTCCCCACTGGCCCACAGAGGTCCAGGGACAAGGTGGCTGGCACCTCTCCTTTGCCCCCAAGCCCAGCCTCAGCTTTGGTCGCTCCCTCCGGCACCTTACTCTACCGAGACCCCAAGTGACCCACTCACTCAGGCCACCTCCTGCCCCTTGCCCAGAGCTTGGACAGGAGCGCAGGGTTAGCACAGTGCCTCTCCCAGGGGCTGCTACTTGCGTCCCCCTGCCCCAAACAGCAGAGCTGCTCTCCCTGTTCTTCCTTCATTTCCTACACATTTTCCAGCTGCGACACCAGCTCCTCTTGAGCTCCTGGAATGGTGGGGCTGGTACGGGACAGCCCAAGGAAGGGAAGGCTTCACTCCTCCTTCTAACAAGGGCTGAGCTGAGAACAGCATGCTGCCATGGCCATCCCCTGCCCAGGGCTTTGTGCCGGGATGGCAGATCAGCGCTGACCAAATCCAGCAGTGCAACCTGGGTTGGAAAGCGGCTTGTCCATGTGTGCGTGTGGTGGCTGTCCTGTCCCACCACGCGGCGCCTTTCCTCGGGGAGAGGCTGCTCCAGAGGGCACAGCCAGCCCCCTGCTCCCACAGCTGCCAGGCCAAGGCTCATACCAGTGGGTACACAGACTTCTTGGGAAAACTGTAACACGTTGGGCGGTAACAGCTTTTTGTCGTAAGACACAGAAGCACCTTATTTCTCCCCCAAAGGCTGATCCCGCTGCACCTCGCAGCAGCTGTGTCCCACGGGCAGAGCCTGGGAGCTGTGGGCACCCCGTGCCCTGTCCGCCCCGTGCCAGGACGGCTGGTCCCCTTCACCAGCCGCTTCCCTGGGCTGAAGGCAAGGGGCTGGCCCTGGGACTCCCAGTGTCATCCGGCTCCTCAGATATTGCAGAGCTGCCCAAGTATGTAAATATTTATGTCCTACGGGCTGAGGACTGGATCCCATTCATGGTGGTCCAAGCGCAGGGCATTCTGCACAATCCCATTTCTAACTGGAACTAGACAGAAGCCTTACATGGACCAGAGCGCGTTTGGTGCCGGCTGGGCGGGCTGCACGGGCCTTTCTGTCCACGCGCGGCTGCCCCCAGCACCCTGCCCTGATCCTGCTGCCAGGCTGCTCCAGCGAGCTGGACACAGAGTGCCACTGCCCATGTGGAAAGAGTGCCCCCAGGCAACTGAGAGGAACCCATTTAATGCAGGGAGAAAACCAGCACTGCAGATGCTGCCTCCGAGCCCATGGGCTAAGCAACAGGGTCAGCCCCAGCCCCAGCCTTTGCATTTCTGTGATCTTGCTAGCTGCTCGAGCAGGGGATCAGCTGAACTATTTACTGGATCAGCTAAAAAGACTGCAGATCCCCACAAGGCTGGATCTCCTTTTGCTTCTACGCTGCACAGGAGTCAAGTGCAGATACCAGGCAAAAAGCAAACCTTCAGCATGCTAGCATGGCAGGAGCATGAACCACTCCTTCCTGGCCCCAGCTTGTAGCTTGAGTCTCACGAGGCGTTGCTGGCTTGCAGGCAGACCTCCCAAGAGGAACAGGGCTGGAGACAGCAATCTTGGTGACATCCAGCAGCAGCGACGCCATCCCCTGCTCACCGTTGGGGCTGCAGCAGGTGCGGCGCTGAGCACCTGGAGCAGCTCACTCCCTGACAGCCTGTCCTGGGGGCACTGAGGCACGGCAGCCAGCCATGGGAATGGGGTCCCTCTCGTCGTGTGCACCAGCTCATCCCAGAGCCTGGACAGCTGGGAGACTTGCACACTGGTTGCAGGCTTCTTCCGCAGTGGCCGGCAGCTCTCCCTGCACTGAGCAGAAGCCCTGCAGATGAGCACACATGCTCCAGGCCAGGGGAACGCGGGCACACCATCAACAGCAAACACTCTTGCTTCTGGCAGCCCCAGCAGACACGACTGCCGCAGGCAGAGCTGCACAGAGCGTGCTGCTGCTGCGGTCATGTCCTGCCAGGCAGACGCAACCTCTGGACAGGAGAGGGACTGATGTCAGCGTTCAGAAGGGAGCACCTAAACTGGCTGACTGTTTCTACCACTGCATGCTGGCCAATGTCTCCAGAGGTCCCTCTGGCCCTGCTGAAAGCCAGGATCTGTAGCTCTGACCCAGGCTGTGGGGCCTCAGCAGGTCCTGCTCTTGGCATTGTCCACGAGCCCCAGGGCCTCGGGCCACAACTCATATGAGGGCTGAGAAAGCTGGCAGCAGAGCAGGCCTCCAGCCGTGACCTACTTTGTGGGTCCAGTCTGTGCTTGCACTGCGCTGCTTCAGCAAATCAGACCAGGCTCTTGGGTGACTGCTCACAAAGACATCCCCGCCTGCCACAAATGGTGATACAATAGGAAGCTGAGTGCTGTACAGTAACAACCACGATCTGTCAGATATTCTGTGAAATCGTGAGCACACCACAGGACCTCTCCTCTTGCCATGCCGCTGGGCAGCCAGCAGCAGCCCCTTCACCTCCAAGCGTGCAGCAGGGCTGCAGCACCCCCAAGGCAGCGCTGCAGGCTCCAGGTCCAGCAAAGCCAGCACTCGCCTCAGGACACCCTGTGGGCATCAGCTGTCAAAGCCTGCCGGGATGGGTTAAAGCTGAGTTTTGGGACAAGTCAGCAGCGCTAGCCTGCAGCTAGAAGAGCCCAAAGCTGCCCTGCCATGAAAGGGCCGTTGAACACCAGCTTGTGGGACTGCACAGCTTATGGCTCACACAGGCAGCAGCAGAAGGGAACCAAAACGAGGCACCTCCACGCCGACTGAGCAAGGACTGCCAACCCCTGACGTCCTTTTGCACTGAATCCTAACCCTAACCTTCTTGGTTTGTCCCGAGGACAGAAGGCTCCATGTCATGCTGCTACAAGCCTACGGCAAGCTCTTGCTGTCCACATGGGACTGCGGTGCCAAGTACTCATTTGTGGTCGGCTTGGCGCACTTGGGAGAGCTAGGGACAGGCTTTTCCTACTTCTCTTTGATGAGGTTCAGTTTATCCTGGTTTCTCTTCAACAAAAGTCAACAGGAAAAGCCTGGGAAAGCAGAACAAATGTTATCTGTGCTCCTGCGTGGCTTCAAAGCACATTTGCAGCTTGCCTACCACAGCCTTTGCAGCTCCCAAGGGCACACTGTGACTGTGGGCTCCAACGCACCTGGTGGCGTTCAGTACTACCAACTGATAAGATGCGGGGGAAAAAAACACACTAATTTTGTTTCGATACTGCTGCTGTCCTAAGTGGCTTCTAATTCCTAAGATGTGATTATAAAGAAGCATTTCCTCACCAACCCTCTGCCCCATTCCCTGTTTTGTCATCCTCCATCACATCTTCCCTCTGCAGAGCTCTCTGCCCAGCACAGGTGCCAAGCAACCCTCTCCTCGAACATAAGCACAAGCTGCTCCACTGCTCCACTTCTCCGACCATCTGCCTTACCCTTCTGTGTGCCTCTTCTTACCCCACTGGGCTTGGGGTGGCAGCAGGAAAGCACTCAGTATCGATGAGGTACCACACAGCAGCAGGAAAAATTCAGCTCTGTTCTCTCTCCCTGTCCGAATCCTGAATGCACCCCTGTGACAACCTGCAAACAGAGGCCAAAGTCCCTTGCAGTGTTTCAGTCTCCTCCATGAGCAAGGACAGCCCCAAAAGACCCCATATGGCCAGTGGCATATCTTAAGATTTTTCTACAACTCTTCCAACTCAGTTTCCATTTCAGCATCGCAGATAATCGCACACAGCAGGCACTGTACACCCGCCTTCCCTGTGGCTCTGGGGAACGAGGACTGAGCAGCACCTGCAGGCACCAGCAGGTGCCTTCTCCCCATGCTGTGCTGTGAAAGCCACCACAGTCCTCCTATTCTTTAGCCAGTCATTAATTCACACGAATACCTCTGATCAGGACACCACTCATCTTCTTTAAAAGCATTTTGCGAGATGGTGTTGGGAGCTGCTGCTGGCAAACAGTTGTCTGCGAGTCCTTCTGGTCTTACCTTCATCTTTAAAACCCACAGCAGATTGCGAGGGGTGGCTTTTCTTTACAAAAGCTATCCTGACTAATCACTACTGTAGTATTTTCACATATAAAGGCATTAAACTGAGCATTTATTACAGTTCCTAACGATTTACCCGATACACAGGTAAATCTGTTGCTCTCTGATTTCCCAGAGGGGCCCCAGCTCCTTTCGGAAGCCGCATCACGCTTGCTGCACCTTCCCTTCCGCAGGCACAGCCCTGACAGATGACGACTCCTAACGAGCGATTCCCAGCATTGCATCAGGCTCCTTTACAGTGACAGAGCAAATACCATCTAATCCTGCTGGCATGCGTTACTTTGCTTAAAAAAACCCTTCATCAAACCCCTCAATTGGAGGGCAATTCTCATGCCTGCCATCAGGGATGGCTCCGGGTTCCTAGCAGAGCTGTTTTGCCAATGCCCTTTTTCCGCAAGCACTCACTTGACACCTCAGTTGTTGATTTACCCTGTGGCTCCTCTTAAAGGCTTTTTAGTCTTGAGATATTTGAAAAAGAATTTATTAGATTTTATGCTTTTAGCAAGCTGTTCGTAAAAATATTTTTAGTCCTGCTTTGTTATGGGTTTGTTTTAAATTCCCAGTGTGCCCTTTTTCTCACAACTTTTTTAATTAAAGATGAACATATTTTTACACTGAACAGCCTCTTCTACACGTCTTCTGCATGTCTTATGATGTACCTGTCTAACCCTGCAAGTTTCGTTGTTTCTGAGGTGTTTTGGAGAGGAAGAGGGGAAGGAAAGAAGAATAAATCCAGGTATTGGTAGGCAATGTATACCTCCTCTGAGCCTCCCATACAATACCCAAGCAGCCTCCATTAACCTGGTATCATTTTTATTCTTAGAGCTTTTCCTTTGAATTGTCTCTCAACTAGCATTTTTTGGTGAGGATTGTAATGATTTTATGTTTTCAGAATACATTCTTATGCACAGTTTATACGTTCTTTAATTCCCTGAGGAACCTTCTACAAATCACATTTAATACAGATCCCTTGGCAAATCCCTCGGCAGGAGCTGGAGCACAAAGTCTTTTCCCATGTGTCGAACTATTGTCAAAGAGAAGGTCAGGAGCAAAAAAAAATTAAAAACTCCCTGGAGTGCCATAAAGGCTAATGGAGAGCACTTATAATTGCACTATCCCATCAGAAGGCAAAGCCAAGGTTAGGGTGGGCCTTAATGGTGTGTTTCCTTAACTTAAAATTGTTTTATTTCATGTGAAGTCCCAATTTGCCTCAGCTTCCCAGCTTTTATTCAGGACTTGGGGGAAACAGCACCAGAAGGTGCGAGGCACCGTGCCTGCTCCTGCCCCGGCTCTGGGAGGGCTCCCTTGGTCTCCCGAAGCGCAGCAGCACAAGGCTGGCCAGCTGGGCATGCAGCTGAGACTGCCCTCTGCGAGCCCCCCAGCAAGGAGCAGGGCTGGGCTTGCAGGGACCTCAGGGGACAGCTTCCAGCTGCCCTTGGCCACGTGTGTGGGCAGCTGTGGATCGGTGAAGTTCAGCAGGGGCTGCCCACAGCTTGAGCTGGGTGCGAAAACCCTTGCTGGAGCCGGGCACCTGCAAAGGGAACAGCAGCAAAAGGAAACAACAGAGAACAGAAGGCAGCTTTGGGTGAAGATGGGAGAAAAGTGGGCCCAGGCACCTGGCAGGGTACAGGAAAAGGATCCAGACTAGGCTGGCTGGGGCAGAAGAGTCTGCACCTTGTGCACAGGCAGGAGGGAGCCATCGTGCACCCAGAGCCATGGCCAGGGAGACCTGGCCACCGTCCCTGCCTCCTGCGCTCCCAGCCCCATGACGGGCAGCCCAGCATCACTGCCGGCCAGTAAAGGCGGCCCTGGTTCCACAGCGTGAGTGCTGGTCACGCAATGCCAGGAGAGGCTGCAGCAAGAGAGGCCCCTGCCGTGCAGCAGAAGTCTCAGATCGGCAGGGCAGCATGGTGGGGACGAACCAGACCTCGCACCAGCACGGCCGGGAGCTGGAGTCTCCTCCCCACCCGGCAGCATGGCCTTGCCGGCAGGGCAAGGCTTTGCCACAGCCCCGGGGCCTGTACTGCAGCTCCGTCCCGTGAGGAGGCCAAGTCCTTCTCACCGGCATCACCCGGAGCCAAGCTCAGATGGCACCCACACGCCGTGTCCTTGGTGGGTGGCGTGATCGGCACCAGCAGCAGTGGCCATGCCACATGCTGCCTCGTGCCTTGCAAGCGCCGGCACTATTCGATCCCCCTCTGCTGCAGGCTGGAGCAGGGCCCCCTGCAGCCCCCCAGGAGGAGCAGGACCTCTCTGAGGAAGCGTGCTAGGGCATGCTCAAACCCCACGGATCTGTCCTACACAGGGAGACTCAAAAGGGACACCCTGACAGAAGGGTTCCTCAAAGGCTTCCACGCTCTTTAAAACCAGCCCAGCACCTGGGGGCTGCCCAGCGCCCCTGCTGCCTGGCTCCCCCCCACGGCACTGCCTGCACCCACCAGCAAGGTGGCCCCCTGGCCAGCAGCCCGAGGTGGGCAGCATCACCCAGCTCTGTCTCCCCAGGACGGCTGCACTGGGCAGGTCCAGCCCCACAGCTGGCTGCAGAGCACCCCGAGGGGCACGGAAAAGGCAGCTTTTTCCATACGCTGCATTTTCACAGGCTGTTGAGCCACCCTCGCTGGCAGCTGCAATCCCCACCGGTGGTGTGCACAGCATGGGCTGCTGCATCCTAGCTGCCGTCTGTCCACACCCCTTGTTTCCAGCTCTTATTGCAGTGCAGCAGAAGCTAAAAATACACAAGTGCCACCCTCCCTCATGTCTCCAAACAGGCTCCGCAGTCGCCACGGGATGAGCGTGACGGAGGTGGGGGCTGGCTCTGTTCCCAAGGCACTTCACTGAGCCGCAGCCCGCGGCACTACAGCCGGGAAGCTCTGTCCTGCGGCTGAGTTGGCCCCGGCAGCGCGGGTGGTAGGCAGGGGGGAGGCAGGGGAGGGACGCTGCACTTTGGGACCAATGGCACAGTGCCCAGAGGACCCTGCCAAGAAGGCACAAGCAGCAGTGGGGTGAGCAGCCCCTGGGACAGTGGCTCTGGGAGCCAGCTCGAGGAGCAGGGCAGCCCCGGCTCACCCTGCCCTCATCCTGAGCAGAGCAGCTGCCCGCAGGCTGCTAAGCACAGCAAGGCTCCTCCATGCAGCCAGCACCAGGGCTGCCGCACCCAACTGCCTCATCCAGACCAAAAGCCCCAAGTACGCCAGAAGCCCAGGGACACAGCTCGGGACTGAACCATGAATGCCCTCCCACAGGGAGCCACAGCCCTCCGGCACAAGGTTCCTCTGCTGTTGGGCGAGCTCTATTTATGGCCTCCGCACCACTTGCAGTAGACGAGACATCAAAGCTCACGTTTCACTAAAACAGACCCATAAAATTCAGGAAATAGCTTCGTCTCATGCAGTGAGTACTGGAAGCAAAGGCAAAGCAGAGCTTCCTTCAGATGTGCCGTGGGACACCGGACTGCCGGAGGACACAATGCCGGTGGGAAAGCGTGCTGTGTCCGCCAGCATAGTACCCACAGCCCTGGGATGTTCTCACTGCCCGCTGCCTCCCCACATCACTAACCTTCTCCAAACCCAGGCTCAAAAAACTGGGGCAGGCAGGAGCCTAGGACTCACACTGCTTCCCATCCTCTTCCCCTCCGAAAGGGAAGAAATGTTGCTCTGCTCTTACAGCCTGGGCAGGAGGGGGCCATTTCCACCTCTGCAGAGATTTACAGGCACCATGAGATAACTGCACTTATTTTCGTTTGGTATTTCTCAGGTTATTCAGCATGTCAGAGCTTGGCAGAAATTAGCAGGAGCAGCACCCTGCTTACTGTGGCAGAAACAAAGCAGACCCTTTAGCGCCCAGGCAGGAGCAGGACACAGCCGGGAATGCTGCCCAGGGAAGGACGGTGCTGCCGAATCCGCTGAACCTCCTGGTGAAAATCCATCGCTTGCCATCGCTCCCCAGGGAACCAGGCACCCCCGCCCCACCTCCATCAGCCCTGGCACACCGCCTTGTAAGTCACGAGGGAGGTGACGGGTTTCACGAGTTAGTCACAGCTTGGTGACAAACCCACCGGATCTTCACGCATTGCTAAGGCAGAACAGGGATGCAAACACCTCCCCTGCCTGCCCCAGCAGCTGCTCAGCGGCAGTGCCCTAAGGACAAGCGAGCTCACGGCACTGCCGCGGCTCCTGCAGGTGAGTGGCTGGCAGAGGCGGTTCTGGGAACCACGCAAGCATCTTGTCCTCTCTGGAGCCACACTGCTTGACAGGGCAGTGGCTCTCCTTGGTGCCACGAGAAGGGGCTGTGTACAAGGCGCAGTCAGCTCCTGGGTGCAGGTCCAGCCCCAGGGGAGCGGGGAATAGCCCCTCTTGCTAGTTCTGTCCCCAGCACTACACAGCAGGCGCTGCAGAGAGCCACCGATCACAGGAACACTGCTGCCATTGCCACCTCTGCTAGGAAGTCAGCCTTCCTCCAGGAGCCCTGCCTGGCCAGGCTTTCTCCCAGACATGCAGCTCACAGTGGCATTTGTGACTACTGCCCAGACCCTTCTGGAGATACCCAAACACGGCTCTTGCAGAGCTGGTGACCCCAGGAACACTGAAGCCCACTCCACGACATGCTGTAAAGATTGTCCCACGCCGCTGCCGGTTCTGAGAGCTTGGGAGATGAGCAGCTTGACCCCCGCACCTTCTTCCTCACACTAGCTCACCTTTATCTCCCTCCCAGACTTGGTCTGCAGGAACAGGTACACAAAACACTGACAACCGAGCCATTTAAGATCTCCACATGCTGGGGGAGGATGGTTTTGCTGTGCTCAAAACCCACATCACCTCAGCAACCCCACCTTCAGAGCAGTCAAAGCCGCTCTATAAGCCCAACGGTGAGGTGGAAATTTCTCACCTGGCCTTCATCCCCAGAGGACGGACGTCACTCTCACACATGCCCCAAAGCCCCTGCTGGGGCAGCAGCGACCCAGCTGTGGTGGTAAACAAGCCCTGCCATGCTCCCCTTCTCCTCAGCTTCAGGCTGGCTCTGCCTCCCCACAGCGCCTCTAGGACACACCGTCATTAAACTCGGTGCTCCGTACGATACCAGTACCCTGTACACACGCCTCCCTGCATTTGCCGCGTTTGGCTTGCCGCGAGCTTAGGGCACCACCACCCACCTTTTCCAAATCCTTCCCTCCCTTCCTCCTCACAACTAACCTGCCACAACAGCACGACACGCAGCTGCCCTGAGCAGCACCAAGGCACCGGCACAGAGCTGGCCAGGAACAGCACCAGCTCATGCTCTCCAACAGATTTATCCCTCAGCTGCATGGTCAGTTTAATGGTTTCCCATTAAAGCAGCACAGACACAAATCAGCTCAGGGAGGAGCGCGTTGTTTTATACCTCCAGCCATATTTCACCCTTGCCGGCAGTCTCCATACACCTAACAGGTCCCTTCCCCTTAGCAGAGCACCGACGGTCAGGTGTTCCTGTGCACACAGTTAACACAAAGACCACTGGCTCATAAATCTCCTCTGGGAACAGCAGGTAGTTATGATCCGAGGCAGCAATTCGGAAATGGCAGCTTGGTGGGATGGGATTATTTCTGAGCAAGGGAAGATTTGCTGGCCAAGCTCTTGCAGCACTGCAGATGTGCTCGTCCCCAGGCTCCCCACTGGTGCCAGTCCTGGAGCATTGCATTATTAGCAGCAAGCACAGCAAACGTGCACTTGCGTAACATAGGCACGATGGGATTCAAACAAGAGGCAACACTAGTGACTTTGGAGGAAAAGAAGGGCTGCTCCTACACAAGGAATGAGACCAAATCAAGAGTATTTTGATTACTGAAGACAAATCCCACCCTGTTTGATTGCCCAAGCAAGACTTATCCACTCCAGGCTGCAGCTTTGGTCAAATTTCAACCTCCTGAGCTTTGGCCCTAACTGGAAATACAATGATCCCTCCCTGCGCCCTTCCCACCACACATGAACTGCAACAACTCACACACAGGACAAGGTCCCAAGGCCTTGACAGCTCAGTTAGGAGAAGGAGAGAGGGTCACAAACCTGCTTTTCTTTTTTCTGTATTTTCATTATCATCAAATCTGGGATGAATGTTATCTCTGTAAGACACAACAAAAAAAAAATGACAATAAAGAGACTGGTGAACCCAAGGTACTCAAACCGACCACCTCACCCCTCCGAGAGGCCGTGCAAACCCCAGTCCCACCCAGAGTAACAAGGCTGCACGCGTGAAACGCTCTCAGGAACAATCTTGGGAACTGTGATCTGCTGAGCCACGGTGACTACGCAGCCCCAGGCAGCTGAGTGCTACCTGAACCCAGCACGAAGCAGTGTAGCTGGGGTTAGTGCAGATGCCAACCTGCCTGCCAGAACACAAACCCTACACCAGGCACCCGAGACGTGTCAGGTGCTGCCAGTCCTGCAGCAGCAAAGGGAAGCAGCAAAAAGTATGCGATGACAGAAGTATGCGATGCAGACTGGACACAGGAGCTCGGCGGGCACCGGAGGCAAGGGATGTCCCTGCACTCCCATGGCTGGGGATGGGGAAAAAATGCACCTTGCCGTGGCTCGGAGCCACGCACCACTGGGGACAGCTCCGCAGCAGCTTTGCTCACTCACCCTGCATAAGGAGCACGAGGCTTTGGTTCTGAAGAAGCACAACCAGAGACGTGCGCTGCCTTTGCCAGCACAGCCCGCTGCTCCCATGCTCTATGGCACGGTGCGGTGGCTGAGCGCTGTGAGCCCTGAAGAAAGCAGCAGACGCTGGGAGGGCAGGAGTGAGGTGGCAGGGGAAGAGTCACGCTGCCGGTGGGCACCATCTCCCTGGCACAGTGCTGTCACTCACTGAGGAGGGGACCACCGAGGACCCCGTGGGTCCGTGGCTGCGCAGCACCCCTCGGGGGCAGAGACCACCCCAGAGACCAACCTCCCTGCTCCAGGAGCTGTGGTAGGGCCCAGCTGGCAGTGCTGTGTTGCTGGGCTCTCCTTGGTGGCCAAAGCTCCCCGCAGGCTCTGCCCAAATGCAGGTGCAAAATCCAGAGCAGCTCGCCATGCCAGCAACACGTGCCACCAGGCTGGTGAGCAGACACACACGTGCCCAGGGCCAGTTTCCCTGGGGACCCGGCCCAGGTTGGAAGTTGCCAGGTACATGAGAGCTCTGGGCTCACTGCTTCCCCCTCGCTGGTACACGGCCAGCAGAAAGGCCGGGAGCAGCCCTGCCCCACGGGGCAGCAGCAGCAGCAATGGCACCGAGCCCAGGCTGACGGGGCATCCCTGCAGCTCCACAGGAACACGTGCACCGGCTGGGACAGCCAGGGGGACATGGCGAGGTTTCAGTCCCGTGCCCTTCCCAGCGCAGCCTTGCCACAGCACACCCAATAGACCTGTCAGGTCTTGCCCAGAGCCCCAGCTCCAGCAGATGCTTTCTGAGGGCCAGCCCTCGGCAGTTGTCTGCTCCCACGGTGCCAGCAACGGAAGCCAAGGAGCCCAGAAGTATTTGAGGAGTGTTTTAGACACAAATCCCACAAACATCTGCCTCTTATTTCCCTCCCATACCACGAGAACCCCACTCCACGCAGCAGCCAGCAATGCAGGAGCCTGCCTTGCTGCAGTAGCTGTCACACTCGCTTGGCGCAGGCAATCGGCTGCTGCAGACCCAGCAGTCCCCCCACATCCTCTCGCCGTGTCTCCCATTACCAAAACCCGGAGCCGCTTCTCCCCTGAGCCAGCGCTTCTCTTGGGGCTCTCTTCCCAAAGGCGAGTGCCTGACGGGCCCTGTGGCCGGGCAGAAACAGGCCAGCACATGAGGGGATCGATCCTGCACGGCAACGTTGGTCCAACTCCACGGCTCCCTCCTGCTCCTGTAGCTCACATCAATCCTGCCAGGCTCCAGCAGAGAGCAGCCCCAGCCCAAAGGTTTGCTCAGAGCCAGATACGCTGACGTCTAGGTTTGGTTCAGCTTTGGCAGAGGCCTGTGGGCTGCAGGAGGCTCCCGGGGCTCAGCTGACCCCTCAGCAGCAGCACAGGAGCACTCCAGCCTTCGCCCGCTTGGCCCAGCCTGCATGCTGCACGGCCCTCTGGGCGCCCCCAGGCCCCCGGGCAGGAGATGCTCTTAGCCCTGGCTCTGCTTCATGGCCTCTCCTTCAGCTTCTCTTCTGGAATAGCTCAGAAGATGGACGTTGGAGCCCTCAGGCCTTGTAGGCACTAGCGCTCTCTTTCTGCTCTGTATTTTCTGTCCATCATCAAGAGGCTGCGATCTCCCTCCTGCGCCCAGTTCTGCACAGCCCTGGGGAGCTGAGGGAGCTCCCCCATAGCCCCTCGCCCTGCAGGCTGGTGTCACAGCTCTCAGCCCTGAGGATTTGTCCAGGCCACTCCCCAGAACAGACCTCTCACAGGGCAAACCACTTCCAGGCCCTCCTGCAGCCGTGGAGACGGCGCCAGCAGCACAGCCAACGTCTGTCAGCAGGGAACGTCCTCCAGGGACCCCCACATCTCCCCAGCATGACTCTGGCCACCCCCTGGGTCCAGGGCAGGGCCAAAACCCACCCAGAGAGAGACTACAAGGGTGTCCGGAGCTGTCTGAGCGCACAGGCAGTTTCACCCAGCCCAAAGGGGTGGCAGGGAAGGAGGAAGGCTCAGACACAGCCCACAGGGCAGCACTTCAGCACTGCTTCTGGCAAGCAAAAGCTGGGATGAATACATTGCTGCAGGCTCCTCAGCACCAGGTTAGCCCCAGCTGGAAGCCTCTGTACTGTGTCCTCTCATAGTTGACGTCCATGGCCTACAGGAGCTGGCTTCCACCACTCCCCTCTGCCTTTTCAAGCTTTTTTTTATTATTATTATTAAAATTAAACAAAAGTTACACACTATGGATCAGTCACATTTAGCCGCCTAGGTGCCTGCACACTCACCACCGTCTGTCTTTCTTTTAACACAGGCGGTGCCAGGAGCTGAAGGAGAGGGCAGAGGGGTACCAGGACACCGTGCCCCGCGGGGGCTGAGCCCGCCACCACTCCCCCTGCCCTCAGCCCCAGTGGCCTCCCACAGCCCCGGCCTCTGCCTCCATCACATCACGCAGCCTGGGGTGGATTTTGGAGCACAGCAGCTGCACAGACAGCAGGCCAGCAGGATGATGCCTGCAGGCAAGAAAGGGTGGCCAGTGCCACGGGCAGGTGGCACAAGGGAACGAGGTCCACGGCGGGTGGGTAGAGCCCTGGCTAGCTTTGACCTCGAGTCGTGAGTCTCATCCCTAGCAGGGCTCTTTACCAAGCCAGCAAGCCCATGGCTCAGGCACGTGGCAGGCCCGGCATTGCCAGGAGCCTCAGAGCAGGGATGTTCCCAGCAGAAAGGGCAGCCAGGATGCTGCAGCCAAGGGGGCAGCCACGGACCTGGCTCGGGGGCTGCTCGTTCCTGCTGGTTGATTTCCCCAGCGAGTGCTCACAGACCGTTCTGCACGCCCAGCACACGCACACAGAGCTCACGGGCAGCTTCTGCCAGGGAAGCTAGCAGCAGGAAGGCACGTCTGCAGCTACCCCTGCGTGGCAGGACACAGACAACCCCGGCTTCGGCAGGCTGCAGGGGGCATGGCAGAGGCCCAGCTACGTCTGGCAGCACTGGCACATGGCAACAGAGGACGAGCTCTTGGCCTGTCCTCTGGCGGGCTCGGGATGAGCGGGGGGACAGGATGGGACTAGGGAACAGGCTTAAGAGGGGACATGGGGAGCAGAGAGCTGGAGGAGGTTTCCCCATGACTGACGCCGTGAAGCACATGGGTCACTTCTCGGCACACACCCAGCAGGGGAGCTCAGGAGCTCTCACTGCAGGCCACAGACACAGGACAGACCTGTGCCCCAAAAGCACTCAGCATGGCCGCAGCCAGTGAAGGACACATGGGAACAGAGCAGGCAAGGTCTTCATCTCACCCTACCAAAAAGACAGGAAAATGTCTCTGGGTTTTCCTTCTTCTGCCTGCCCCTACGTAAAGCAGCTCGAAGACGCCCAGCCCTGCACAGGCACCACCCGCTCTCCCAGCATCCCGTCCAGCCAAGCCTGCTGCCCTGTGTGGCCCTGGGGCAGTGTGTCCCCATGCTCAGGAGTGGTCCCAAGCCCCAGCACGCAGCTCTACTCTTCTGCTGCAGCTGGCAACAGGTACCCAGCACCCACTGGGTTACCCGACTTATTTCCATAGCACTGAAACCAGTGCGTGTACCTGTCTTGGAAAATCAAGGCTGAGACACTCGTTAGTCCCAGAGGAGACAGCTTTAACAGAGATATTGGCTCTGACAGTGAGCAAAGCCCTTTCAGCACAAAGAAAAACCCAGCAACATCACTGCCAGTGTCAGGAGAGGGCGCTTGGCCTCCTGTCCGCGTGCACATCCCACGAGGACGGCAGCACCCAGGTCCTCGCAGGGCCTGCAGGCCCCGCTGTGCCACGCTCCTGCTTCCAAAGGACGTGAGCTGCGGCGGTGAAAGCAGCTGGCAGGGAACACGGGGCAGCCAACACTTCCTGCTGCTCGTGGTCCCACAGATCTGCCACCACCTTTCAGGGATGAGCTGGAGGGGAGGCAGGGGCCACGTTGGCGCAGCACGGAGCTGTGCTGCGCCACTGCTGCGGCCTCCAGAGCATCCGGCGCAGCCTGGCCTCGGAGCCAGGAGCTGCTCCTGCACCCTGAAGGGAAACATACCGCCTGCTAAGGTGCACCACCACTGCTGGCATGTGAACGTATGCTCTGTGAGCCCCGTTTAACTAGCCATTTCCATGCTAATTAAGTATTTGCAGAGTAAAGAGAAATTCTAATCTCAAATGAGACAGCCCAATTTTCTAAACGTGCTCATGGTTTTCATACGGAGATCAACATGTTCTCACTACCACATCAGGTAAATGCTTCAGGCAGCAAGATTCAGCTTTCTTGCCACGGCTTTTATGCTCTGTGCTTAAGTTTTTATGCTTTTTTAACCCCATAGACTTGATGCATATCCTATACCAGTGCTGCCAGCCTACAAGAGCCCCAGCACTGAGCAGTTGCCAGAGCTGCAGGTCACCACAGGCAAAGGCAAGCCCTTCGCCACGCTGTGGTACCAGCTCCTCACATCCCTGGCTCCAGGTGCTCGCAGGCCGCATGGGCACACGTTGTGTCCCGGCTGTGTACTGGGAGCTGCCCTGTTGCGCTTAGAGACCAGCAAAGTGGTGCTGAAAGCTGTTTTGTCCCTCTGCACAAGCAGACCATCTCTCCGTAGCATGGCCTCCACAAAGCACCTGCTGCTAGCAATGATGTTTTCAGTTACACAATTTGGGGCACGTCGGGTTACTATCCTCCTCCCTTGAATTTATTTTTATTGTTCTGTAAGTGCCAGACATCCCTACACCAGACCGAATCCACATCATGCCTGTATTTCCTGGCATGCCTGCCTGGGTTCCTCCTAGAGTTGAAGTCTTTGTGCACGAGCCAGAAACATTATCAGAAATTCCATGTCTGAGCCAATACCAAGCAGTGACTGTGTGCTCTTCCCCTTTTACCAGCCTCCTCACAAGAGTGGCCAGGCTCTATTCTGCAGCTGGAGGATTGATTTTCCCAGTTCAGAGGCTGAGGCTCACTGACATGCAGCTCACATGCTCCGAGCATCCTGCGGACACGCAAAGTGTTCCTGCCAAGCAGCCCCAACCACCATCTGCGAGCAAAAACGTACCTCAGCTCATGGCAGGGAGCAACCACCTATCTCCTCTGTACCCGCACGTCCCTGCGGAGTGGTGCCCCTCTGCTTTCCCTTCAAAATTCGAGAAGATATTCTCATGATGATCTTCAGGAGGAGAAAAACGAGCATCGAAAATGAGCTGATTGCAAAGGCACAGAGAACGGAGGTGTCCCAGACTTGTAAACCCATAGCGAGACAGATCTCTAGAAAATTTCACTCCACTTTGCACAGCTATAGGAGAACAAGCCAGGCGGGCTTGGGGAGGAGGGCAGCAGAGGAAAAGGACCTACATCTTTGCAGTGGTAACTCAGACAGGCCCTGAGCGAGTCCATCTTAGCCTGGATCAAGCGCGGTGCTCGTAGGGCTGAGCCTGTGAAGCGCAGAGCCTTGGCCGCAGCACGCCGGCCAGGACCAGTGCAGCTCGTGGACACATTCATGTCATCAGAGACAAAGGAAAACGGTGTTATGAGAGCACAGCACGCAGGGAGAGGCTGTGAGCTAGGCCTGCCCTGCAGCACTAGCAGACAGCAACAGAAGGGCAGGCCTGGGAAGCCAGGGACCGCCCAGGATGAAGCCACAACAGACGGGCCACTGCTGAGGCTGCTTCTCAAGATCATACCTGATAGAAGGACAGACTGCTGTTGCCTATGCCCTGTTGTTTTTCAGGAGAGGAGGGTTCTGGCAAAACAGCCAAAGCGCTCTTCCAAACTGTCCACCACACAGCATGTCTCCACACCAGAGCAGCCAGCTTCCTGCTTGCTGAGCACCATCTGCTGAAAATCCAGCTCCGAGCAAGCACAACGCACACTTGTGCGCTCACCGTCAATCTGCACGGGCTGGGCAACAAGCTGAGCACAGAGGCCTCCGTTTGTACACGCAGTGGCAGCACGACCACTAGCTTAGCAGACACACAATGCGCATCCAGACTGCAGAGAGCCACCGAGGAGAATGAGAAGCACCTGCACAAAGCAGAGCTGGGCTGGAGCAGCAGGCATGCAGCAGGAGATGACACCAAGTGGACAGCGCCCAAGATTCATCCCTGAGCACAGCAGCAGATGTGCCAGCAAACACCCTGAGTGCAAGACTTGGCAGGCACGACAGGGGCTGGCAGGACTGGCTTGCTCAGGACCTCCAGCCATGTCAGGGCCCACTCTGTGCTGCAGCCGCACTGGGGAGCTCTGGCCCTCCAGCCCAGAGGTGCCTCACCAGCAGGCTGCCAGGTGCTGAAGGCTCTGCACAGTCTCCAACGTGCCAGGCGAGGATTTTACAGTTCCAAAGGCAACACATCCTTTCTTGCAGCTACAACAGCTCTGAAGCAGGGAAATGAAGCAGTAGGCTGTCAGATGAGACCCTGTCTGGATCAAACCACCTCAGGAAAACAAGTTCATACTGGCTGCAGCTCTCCCTGCATCTTCCTCCGTAGTTTTAAATACCTCAGACCCTTGAAATTTCCCCCGGCTGATGCTGGAGCCTGGATACATTCCCTCTCGCAGACACCTCCCAGGCTGTGGCACCGCTCGAGACAGCAGCTCCCGTCAGGCCATCCGTATGCCGTGCACAGCCCAGTCTCGCCGTGCTTCAGTGAGCTGCCTCTCACAGATCTTCCCGTAGCAGCAGCGAGGGCCAGCACTGGAAGGGGATGCCCAGCTCTTTGCGCCTCCCTCGCTTCTCTCCTGCTGGTATTTTACAGCCATTTCAAACAAGCTCTGTCAGTACAAGCTGCAGGAGAATTCCCTGGGCTCAGCTCCGGTATCACGCTGTTCCAGGGGCTAAGACGAGCAGGGCAGCAGTCCCCCACCGCAGAGCCAGGAGCAGCGCTGTGCTCTCCTGGGCCCCAGCTCCCAGCATCCGTGCTGCACGCTGGAGTGCCTGGGGCCGTGCTGGAGGAAGGCCGGCCTGCAGTCAGAGAGCTCTGAAACTGGAAACCGTTCAGCACGAGCCCTATCTGCACTCAGCCCCAGGGAGATCCGAGACAGAACTCTGATCAGGGTGATGAGCTATTTCCTGTCACGGTCTGTTTGAAAGCAAGCGGGGCAGATCCAGGAGGCTCGGGAGAGCTCGGTGCCATCCCTCCTGACAAGGAAGAGCTCCTTTCCAGAGGTGCCACCATGTGCCACCAGAAGGGCACCCAGGCCCAGCCCCAGCACGCTGAACCCCCTTCCCCCCGCCCCAAGAGCATCCCAGGCTCCTTGGCTGAGCTCCAGCAGCCCCATCCGCAGCCACGCTGCCTGCCCAAAGCGGGGGCCTGCCCAGGAGATGGTTCGCAGCCCCTCTGTGAGCCTGCCAGACCTAGAGAAGTTACTGCACGGGCAGACTGACCTATCAGGGGCTTTTCCTCTGTCCCCCACCCACCCAAAAAGCTGAACGTGCCCTGAACATCACTGCTACTACTGGGCCAGTGGCAGGACTGGGTGGCAGAGCCCTCCAAGCACACCTCAGTGTTCCCGTGGGCATCGCCAGCAGCGCTGCGAGGCCCGGACGGAACCCTGCAACGCGGCCGCAGCAGCAAGGCTGCAAGAACTGCTGCAAGTCCCAGTGCCAGAAGCAGAAACCTACGAGCCAATCTGCCGCAGGACGCAGAAGAATTCCTAGTGTGTGGTTTACAAAACTAGTCACACAGCTAGCTTGCCTGCAATTGGCAAGCAGTGTTAGAGCAGGCAGCTCTTCGGGTCCCCCTTTACCAAACATCTCAGCGAAGTTCAAACACACTCCATAGCAGCCCCAAAGCCACGACCTACAGAAGTCCCCCGGTCCAATGGGAAAAGCACATTTTTAGCCAGGTTTTGAAACTTTAAGGACAGCAAAGTCTCAAAGAATGTTCATGGCTAGCGGTCTGCAACCACAGAAAGCAGCATTTTTCTGCTGCTTCGGTCTGCTTGGGAAGACTTGCTACAACATGCAGGATTGAGGCTAAGAGCAGCCAGGAGAGAAATCCCGAAGCAGTGGCCAGAAGTGTATGAAGCTCCCACACTGACCACCCATTACCCCTACAGCCTTGCTTCCAAACCCGACGCGTTTAATTTTACTGCAGAAGAATAAGCAGCTTCCAACACTCATCACCTTGTGCAACGGTGAGCGTGAGCTCTGCTGGGACACGCAGCTCCTCCGGGTGCTGCAGTCCCTCGGGCACGCGGGGCACTGCACGGCCGGGGCGCTAGCACTGGGACCGTCCGTGCAGGGAGAGCGCGCTGTGCTTGTTCCAGAACCCAGCACTGCCCCGCGGTGCTGGGCTCGGCCCAGCCAGCTGCTGGCTCCTGGAATAGCTCTGATGGGCTGTGGGGGATCACATAGTTGCCCCAGGGATGGGAAGCACTAACTGTATTCAGCTTGCTGGAAGCTTTGCTGGACTAGAAGAGAGCAGTCACCAGGGGCAGAGTGTCACCCACTGAGCTTGGGAAGCAGGGAGAGCCTTCGGTTTGTTGTGCTCTTTCAAGGTCTTGTTTGTCCCAAGAAAATTAAAGGGTTTCAAAGAAGGCTTAAACTCATTTTTTTTTAAAAAAAACAGTTTTCCAAGAGGCCTTGAGGCTGCAGTTTTACATAAAGAAAACAAAAATCTTCAAATCTTGGCGTCGCCCACCCTGCCCTCCCGGAGCAGAGTGCGGCTCCTCCCCAGCCTGGTGCCCAGGGACCACGAGGGCAGCTGGGTCAAGGCTGCTCTCGGTGCTCAGGCCCCCCATCGCAGGCACTCAGCACCCCGCTCCTGGCTCCTGTTCCCTGACATCTTTGTGTATCATTTTTAAAAGCCACATCAGAGCCCAAAAACTGCTTTACGGGCTGCAAAATCAGTTGTGCCCAGAAAGCTGTTGATGCCCTTCAGGGCTGCCGGCGATGCCAGCTCAGGGCATCACTTCTCCCAGGTCTGGGCGGAGAGCAACACCAGAGCCCAAATCCAAACCTTGGATCCAAAACTGGGAAGGAGCAGCCTTCACGTTGCAACGAGCATCCTGCTTCAGCCCTGCAGCCAGGAGAAGGCACTGGTGCTGTGCCATCCCCCCAAGAGCAAATGAGAAGAAAGGAGAACAGAAGTGAGTTAATATTGTGCAACCCCCTCTGCGTGCTCAATTTTGAAGTAACAGCTGACTTGCTTTAGAAAAAAAAATCCAGAAAGAATAGGTATCAGAAATGTCTCACAGCTCCCAAAACAAAGGGGAACGGCCAAAACACCTGGCCTGGGAGAAGCCTGCACCGCCAAGAGCTCTGGGCTGGGAGAAAGCCCCCAACGGGGCTGTCGGGCTCGTCCAAGGCTCTGCTGGAAACTAGGGTTAGGGGTCAGGGAAAGAAGCCGAGAGCTCACACAGGCCTGGGAAGGGGCTGCCAAAAGGAAGTGGGGCTGCCATGAGACACGAGCTGGGAAGCGCTCGGAGGCTTTCCGCAGCCGGGCTGCAGAACTGCCCCGAGCTGCGATAACTTCTCGTTGGGGTGTTCACATTCACATCTAACGCTCAGACAGAAAATGAGGGTGAGGGCTAAAAGGAAAAGGAGGCCCAGGCTTTCTCTTGGAAAAGTACTAAGAACAGGCTACTGAAGATTTTAAGCTGCCAAGAGACCTTGGCTGGGAATAATCTTTTGTATTGTAGGTCTTGTCAGAAGGTTCAGCTGTAAAATTAGGGCTAGGGTACCTGAGAGGGAAAGGGAAAGCCTGAAGAAGCCATTGGAGTGGGGCTGGAAATGGGCTGCCGAAGCCAAGTGGGAGCTGCAAAGAGAAAGGGGCTTGGAGAGACCCCTGGCCTGGAAACAGCACAGCAGCCTCACCAGCACCCCCAGGAAGGGGCCGGGGCTGAGAAAGACAAAGTCAGGAGCTGCAGGCAGAGCGGGGAATGGCCTCAGGACACCCGCCTGAGGGGGGTTTGCGAACCTCTGGTTTGGGAACGGGCTGAGGGGGCATGTCTGGGGCTTCCTGGGAAAGTGAACGTTAGGGGTAGGGCTGCAGGACGAGAGCCAATGTTCATGTGGTGCTGGGAGCAGGCTGCCAAAGCAAACTGGGGGCTTCCAAGAGTCTTGGGATGAAATTTTTCACCTGCACAGCGCCTGGGAGTCTTTGTCTAAGCAGAGACCGAGGGCTGCACTGGAGACGAGGACTTCCGGACTGAAGGCAGCACAAGCCAGTCCCAGTAGCAGGCTCCTGCCCTCCCTCGTTTGGGTGCAAAGGGAATAGAGCACCGAGACAAACAGCATTTTTAAAAATCAAATTGTTTGTTTTCAGAGACTGAAGCTTTGCTGATGCTGGCTGATTTTTTACAAGGACAGGTGAAAGATCAAATTTTGCTTTTTTCTTCCTCAAAAGCGACATTCTTGTGGAAACCCTACAAAAAAAAAAAAAGCCAGCCTGAGGCACTGCAACGATTTGCACTGTAAAAGAGCAAGAGCTAGACAAGGATTATTCCAACTGTGCTGAGCAGCTCCATCACAGAAAGCACCAGAACCACCTTAGGTTGAATTATATTAAAACATTTCTTGTGGGAACAAGCCGTAATTAGACTGGCCCACAAGTCTGACGATCTTCACAGCCAACGAGCTCAGAACACAGCACGTGTTAGCAGGCAGAAGAGGACTGTGCCCACAGGTTCCGTATTCCGAGAGCAGGCACGGGGTGAGTCCCCGGCGATGCCCTGCTGCTTTTCAGGAGACCCTGGTGGTGGGCTCTCACAGCGGGAGCTCCAGCTGCTTCCACAGCGTGGCCGGGGGAAGGCTGGGCTGATGCCCATTCACTGCCGACCAGGATACCCGCTGCCCATCGGAGACATCCTCTGTGCAACGTGGCGTGCACGCCGGCGGGGCTCAGCCCGGCAGGCCAGTTCTCAGTGCCCCACGGGACGAGTGCTCTGCTGGCACCAGTGTCCCTTTAAGAGCCTGGGACCCAGGTGCTGTAGCCAGGAGCAGATGAGACGCATCGGCACCGTCTGTCACAGAGACATCAAGGCGCTCCACAAAGAAAGTTTTACGCATCGCCTTTATCCAGAGAGCAACTTTCATTTCCTGCAGGGGAATCACATCTGTGACGTAGCCGAGGAAGGTGGGAGTCAGCAGCTCCCAGCCCAAGCACGTGGCCCCAGCCCCACGGGACAAGTGACAGCACCCCCTGTCCCCTCCCCATGCCCCCCTGCCCCATGCCGCTGCCCTCACAGGCTCCTCAGCAGCAGCCAGGAGGCTGCAAGCTCAGACAGAGCAGAGGCCTTGGCGTTCACAGAAACTGATGGTGTTTGCCCAAGAAAGCTCCTTATGCAGCACGGCAGCGAGAACAGGAATGTTTTGCCTTATTAGACACACGTCCCTGCAGCACAGTGCCATTTTCAGCTGCCTGTGAGAGGCAGGTGGCTTCCTTCTTTAAAGGGGAGAAAGAACAGATTTTTATCTGCAGAAAGAAGCTGCAGCCAGGAAACAACGTGTGCAGTTAAAACAAAAATCAGCCCAACCATCAGACCCCTAGAGACTCCTGATCCTTTTCAGACAGACAAGCAAAAGGGGCACGGGGCTTCTCCAAGGGAAGCACAAAGCACGGCAGGAGGCGGGATTCAAGGGGCGAGTGCTGCTCCCAAGGCACCTCCCGAAGGACCCACAGCTGCTGGTGAGCATGCCTGTCCGTGTGCCAGAAATGCCGGTGCTCACGCACTCACAAAACCTCCTCTTTCCACCTTCTGAACAGGAATTCAAGCCTGAAACACATCTCGGGCTCCCACAATCTGAAGCGACACAGAGCACAAACTGGCTGTCCTCAGCCACCCGCAACGCTCCCACGTGCCGCGCGCCCCACCGTCGGTTCTGTCAGAGCAAACACGACGCACATTCGCTGGCACAGCCAAGCCACTCTCAGGAGCCGCATCTCCACAAAAACCCAGCCAAGAGACCACATTTGCCTCTCAGCAGGTCCCTAGGAGAGTCCAGAAGCGAGAGCCCTGACAAGCCGAGCTCCTTGGCCTGGCCACGGCCCCGCCAGCAGCTGCCGGCGGTCCCGGCCACTCGCTGCGTGGGAGCGCACGGCCATGCTGCCAGCACCATCCCAGCACCACCCCACGTCACCCTGTGGACACACGCGAGCTGGGAGCATGGCTCAACAACAGCCATCATGCCAGGTTCAGCCGCAGTCCTTATGAGTGTCTTCACTTTTTGGGGTGGCAGGGACATCCCCACTGCCTTACATGAGCTGCAGTAGCAGCCCCTGTGGAAAAGCAGAGATGCTGTGCCAGCCCTGGCAGCCTGAGAGCTGCTCCACATCCTTACAGCCCGCTGTCATCGCAGCCGCCGTCCTCAGCTCACACCGAGCAGCAGCACCTCATGCCCAACACCACGCCTTATGGCCTCAAGGAAGGGGGACAGGAGCCCGCAGCCATTCCTTACCCTGCAGAGAAGACATCAAGCCGTGACATTTTGGTGTCAGGGTTCGGCATCACAGGAAACCTTTCAGGCGGTTGCAAAGCTGAAGCACTAATACTGGTGCACCAGCAGGGACCCCCAAAGTCCTTGTCCTTGCAGATGGTCAGAGGCAGAGGAACAGCACCAGGACCCTGTCTCACAGCATGCCCTGGCCCATGGCACGGACAGCCGCCACACCAGCACACACACCAGAAGCTGGATCAGAGCGCTGGGTGTAAGGGACCGGCCTCAGCAAGCAGACACAGATCACTCCCCGAGGAGCAGGAGTGCCTGCATCTGCCCAAAGACAGCTGGGGACAGCGAGTCTTGGCTGCTGCCAAGAGAAGTTTGCTGCATTGCCCTGCTACTCGCTCTCTGATCACCAAGAGCGTGACAGAGTGAATATGGACAGGTCAGGACCGCAGCCCAAGTCACTTTGTGGTTGACAAGCCAGAGAGGAAGTCTGAGGAGAACCAAGCATGGCCCAGTCACCACACAGCCACCCCCCTACCTGGTGCATCCACTCTGCAGGAGAGTGGCAGGAGAAGACCCAGGGGTTTGCCTGGGACAGAGCAGGAGCAGAGCTCTGGGCCTGCACTGTCCTTCATCCGCTTGGCTTGGCTGGCACCCTTCTCCAAGTCACCAAACAGCAGACAAACAGACATCCACAGTCCCCTGGTGCCACTCGGGTCCTGCTACCTTATCAGCCCCTGTTCCCAGGCAGGGCTGCAAGGCACATCTCAGCCGGCAGAGCTCCTGGAGCCTAAAGCGTGAGCGTCCGTGGTGCAATCCGGAGGGACTCGGGCTGCCACGTTCCGGTGCGCTGCCTGGAGCAGGGCCTCTGCAAAGACATCGCCCTGCCACCGCCCGCACCGAGGGCTCCTGCTCACCCAGAGCCCGCTGCTGTAGCTCAGGGCACTGAGCGCTGACGAGGTAACTGCCTGCAAACCACTGAAGAGGCAGAGCAAGGGGAGGAGGAAGGAGAAAGGCAGCGTGCAAGTGCCACCTCTCCCCAGCTCCTCCCATCCAGCCATCAGCAGGCTCGGCTCAGAGAGGCCGTGTGGCCCAGCAATGGCCTCTGCCGGGCAGCGCGGCCACCCACGCACGGCACGCTCAGCTGCCCGAGCGGCCCTGGGATGCTCCCTGGAGGTGCCCGGCCCCACGAGAAGCCGCACGCCCGCAGCCCCGTACCAGGCTGCCTCCCCGCCGCCTGCCGCAGCAGAGTTCGTTGGTGCCCGCAGCTGCTCCGTGCAGCGGCCGCGGGAGCACCGGCCGAAATCCCAGCCGTGCCGAGCGGGGAAGCAGCCTCCTGCCGCGCGGCCCGGCAGGCAGGCGCAGGGGCGCGAGCCCCCGGAACAATCGTGACGGAGCCCTGAGCCGCGTTCCCAGCCCTCCGCAGTGCCTCCCCCACATCCTGCCTCCAGCCCTCTGCCGGGGGGAGAGAATGCAAATCTTAGGTTGTAATTCTTCCAAGTTAAAAATAACCCAGTAGTTCAGCGAGAGAGAATCAGCAGCAGTGAGGCAGGGGGCTGGGGAGCCCGTGAGCTTGCTGCGAGGCAGCTATGGCACACATTTTGTCTTTCACAAGTGCAGGATATGGAGAGGCAGCTTCCCAGCTCTGCACACACAGCTACAGAAACCAAGAGCCCTTCGGCATCCCAGCTGCAGTCGCTTTGCTGAGCAGCCAAACGCTCCTTGGGTCAAAGCTGCCCTCAGCCCCCTCAGCACCCCGCGCCCCAGCAGAAGGGGAGCACAGGCCCCACTTTGCTGGCCAGGCACATGTGGCGGCACCAAGGAAGCAATGGGAAAAGGAGCAGGCAGCCAGAAGCCAGGCAGGAACACGCCTCATGTGGGTGCGTGTGCCCAGAAGGGCAGGCGTGAGGAGCACAGCACCACGGCCAGCCCCAGGGCAGTCAGAGCTGTGCTCCCTGCAACGGAGAAGGAAAAACGGGGGGGAGGAAGGGTGGTGGGAATTCAGGAAACAAACGTGTTCTCTGTGGGATCAGGGGAGCCAAGAGCAGCAAGATCTGCCTATAAGGATACCTACTGCACATCCAACCCTGCCAGCACCTTCGAGGACACACAACTCCTCCACCCCACGGAACAATGGGCTAGCAGACTTCAGCAGGCAGGCAAGATGTAGCCACGACCTCCTCGCTCCACAGGAGAAAGAAGAGAACAGTCAGCAGCAGTGCTGTGCAGCACGCCCCCTCCAACAAGCTTGCTCAGCACCACCGCTGCTTCTCCCACGCCCCCCCGGCAGGCTCTGTCAGGCCATGTCGCAGAGTCCGGGGGTCACTTGGGACTGAGGATGCTGTGCTGGCGCCCAACAAGCAAGGAAGCACCCACGGGCTGGGTACGGCCCCCGGTAACACAGCCTCAGTCAGCTGCACTACGTGACTCTCACGACAAGCTCACGTGGCAGAAACAGCAACGGCTCCTTTCAGGAGAGTTTTCAAATGCAGCTCCTAACCCAAGACCGAAGCCACAATGACCTTCAGCAGCTATTTCAAAGCTGTGCAGTGCCACAGGGCTGAGAACAGAGGGTCTGCTCGGGCTCAGCGAGCACGGCAGCAGACGGGGACCAACAGCACGAGGGGCGGGAAAGCTGCAGGACGGCTCGCGACAGCCGAGCTTTGCTCAGCGGAGGCACGCAACAAAAGCCAGACCCGTGTGGCCCGGCCAGCCAGCCGGCGCAGGAAGGCGGCACGCCAGCTTGCTGCTGAAGAGAGGGTGGTCGGGGCTGGGCTCGTTGCTGTGCTTCTCCCAGCCCCGAACAGCTTGAAGCCAGGGGACGCCCCACTCCCGGGCGGTGCTGGGGGCCCGGTGCTGGCAGAGCTGGGCCGTGCCCGGTGCCAGCGGTGTGCCCTTCCCACAGCAGCGCCGGCCGTGGGGGAGCTGCCAGGCGCAGGACAGGTTTCCCAAGCCTACAGCTGCTGTCTTCTGACCAGCTGCCTGAGCAGCTCACAAGTCCTGGGCGTGGAATTTTAATCCTCAGCAAGGCAAAACCAGAGGAAAAGTAAAAAGCAAAGCTCCGCAGCTCGGTGCCTGTACAGATGAGGAAGAGAAGGGAGGCAGGAGCAGCCTGTAAAGGTGGCGAGGGCTGGGACGCAGTGTGGGGTGCCCCATGCCGCCCTCCCACCAGCACAGCCCTGCGCACGCTGCACCAAGCGCCGAGCTTCCACCGCTGCCCTACCGAGGCCCGTTGCCCCAGGGTGTTACTTTGCAGCCTCTGCTCCCTGCTGAACACAGGCACGCCCCAGCGTGGCACACAATCCGTCACACAGCCCAAACCTACCCTAAACCACCCGGGCTGCCAATGCTTAGCTAGCTCTTTCTCTGCCACCGGCACCAAGATCTCCTTCCACTTATTTACAGGCCCAGGCTCGTTCAGCAGCGTGCTAACAGGAAAGGACATGAATTGCGTGTCTGGGGGACAGACAGTGCCAGTGGCCACCAAGCCTAGCCACTTCTTCCACCACTCTCGGCATTTAGTTTCCCCTGCTTTAGATGCTGAGGCTGACAAGGCCGTGGAAGGCCACAGCTGCCTGGTGGGCACCCCCTTGCTTCTGCAGGGTCAGCGCACCCAGCCTGCTCTGCCCCATGGCACCAAGGACGCGCAAAGGATGCCAAGGAGCCTGCGTGAAGCCAAGGGTGAAAGGACACAAATGATGATGCAGCTGCAGTTAAATTTTAGGTGAAACAGGTGAAGAAGTAGCTCTGAGGACACACTCCTGGTGCTGGAAGCACGCTCTCTTCCCCGAAGTGTCTCTGGCTGTTAGCCCTGGATGGAGATTGGATCCTGAGCTCAGCTCCTGCAGGCTTCCTGCAGCAGTGGTCAGGAGGAGCCAGACGTCCCAGCAGCATCCAAAACGCCTCCTCTGAATTACTGGGCCTGTGGGAGCACAGGGGTCCCAGCTGGCATCTTCAGAGGCTTCTCACAGCAGGGCAAACCACCCAGCTGCTCTCTAGCTATCAGAAGGGATGTGCAGGCTTCAGCAGAAACAAGCGCCTGCGCACTCCACGTTTTCCTGCTATTTTTTCTTTTTCACTCACAAGCACTCTTTGGACTTCCGTTAAATGCCAGAGCCAATCCCCAAGGTCACCAGGCCAGTAAAGATGCCACCAGACATGTAATTTAGCCCACAGCACCTTTATTAGCACTGAAGGTGTACAAAAGCCAGCTCAACTGGTAGACCTTGAGAGCTGGCCAATTCAAAGAACCTTTTGTATAGGTGTGCAGCTCTGGAGCAGCAGCTAAGAGCACTGAACACAAGCTATCCCAAGGCAGACAGCCAAAATTTGAGATGGCATTTCGGAAAACAGAGATCCTCCTCTCTTGCTGTTGTTGATATCCTGCACTGCAAACTCAGGCTGTCAGAACGCAGCTCTGCCACCCTGCAGACGGCTGCTCAAAGGCAATCAGAGCCCTTTGTGCCTCTATTTTCCAACTGTAGAATGGGGATTAAGTCAGCCTTCGCAGCAGGGCCGCTGAGAGGATGAGCAAGCACGTGCAACACACCTCACGGTTTGCCCTTAGGTACCTATGAGGAGCACACCTGGTGCCCCTGGGCAGCTGCTAGCTGGGATGGCAGAGCAGCACGAGCTACAGCTCCGAACAGGGACAGAAACCACACTACGACACCCAGTCCTCCTCAAGACTATTCTGCCAGTTTTCTACCAGTTTCTGCCAGTTTTCTCCAGCTGAAACTCCCTGCCCAAGACCTTCAGGATAGCCGCGTACAGGTGTGCCTCCACCCCACGTGTTGCCGTTCGCAGCCAGCTTTACGTTATCCCCCATTGCCTGCTTGCGCTGACCACAGCAGGTCAGAGGCTGACCTCAGCCGTGTCCTCCTGCCACCACCCCCTGCTCCGCCCAGCTAACAGCTCCTGGGAGCGTGCCCCAAGAACCAAGGAGCTGAATGCAACGGGGCCAAGATGCCTGCAGCTGGGCCACGAGCTCAGCTAGCGTTTCAAGCATTTTCAGGGCTCACAAGCAGGACGGACAGCATTGTGCTGCCAGCCTCGTCTGGGTACGGGGTTGGGAAGTACGCATGAAGCAAGCTCAGGGTCTCCCCCGTTCTGCCCACCACCGCCACATCTCCCTGCAATTCTTGAGCTCAAATACTGCGGGATGACCCCTTCTCACACGGCCTCCCTCCGCACCCTGCCTTGGAAGGGCCCCACACGCTGAAGGCACACTAGCTGTACCTCAGCCCTCCGTAGGGCTAGGCAGTATTGCCAGCCCGGTCCTACAGGACCTGAAACACAGGTGACAAAGCTCAGCGCAGGCTGCACTCCCCCTCAGGCCGGGTGGAGATGGGATGAGGAGCAGAAGGGACCGCCAGGAGGAGAACAGCCACATTTTGCTCCCCTGCTCCCCTGGTGCAGGATACCCCCAGCCCCATGACAGCAGCTCCCAAAGGTGACTTGCTTGCTGCCAAGTTAGAGATGAGCTCTTGCACGCGCAGAGGCTGCAGCTGCCCCACCGGTGCTGCACACCCAGGCGACCCCAGCCCAGGCCAGAGCAGAAAGGCTGGCTGGCCAGACCCCTGCTGGCCAACGCCTGGCCCAGGCTGATCCTCAGCACCCAGGAAGGTGACATCCCCACCAGACAAGGCCCAAGTGTTTGCCGCGTGCTGCGGTGAGGTCCCATGGCTCACAGCATCTGGTCTGCCTCTACATCCCCAGAGAAACTGGTAAACGTCGACCCAAAATAGCAGCAGACAAACCTGCTGTTCTCCAGGCCCAAGAACTTGCACGCTGCAGCATCAGGCCTGTTTCTCAAGTGCCTAAAGAACAAGGAGAGGAAGCAAAATGTAACGACCTCTCCTGATACAGCACCAAGCAGAAGCACCCTTCACAAGCTGCATGCTGCCCCTGGCCCCCAGGCCAACGTGCTGCAGGTTGCTGCCACCGCCCTTACACACACCTCCACCCCAGCTGCTCTGCCCTGCTCCACAAGGGCTGGAACTCCGCCAGCGCTCACCTCTGAGGGATTCCAGCCTATTATAAATTATAACCCGCTGGGATACAAGTTCATCACAATCTCAGCTTAATCTACTTCGAAGAACAGTCTCTAGAGTTCAGACACCATCTGTAAGTCGACATCCCTCTCAATCATCTCCATGCTTCCCTGCATTTGTGCCCTTTACGCCATCGCAAGGAACACTCCAGCATGGGAGGGAGAGCAAAGTGCCAAAAAGAGATTCATCAGTCCCTCACGTGCAAGTGCCTGGATTTCAGCAGTGCCAGGTCTGGTACCCCCGCAGCTACAGGCAATTCTTTCACACACGAGGGGACCCTCTTGCGAGCACCTGAAGCCCTGCCCAGACATGCTCAAAGTAAAATACTTCTGAGAGCACGTATTGAGAAGCAGCCCCTTCTTGTCCCGTTCTTTCCCTTCGTGCCAGCCCTGCCCAGTAGAGGTCAGGGTGCCTTGCAAGTCAGCCCAGAGCCACCAGCCAGGTCCCTGCCACTCACTCTGGCAGACGCCTGCAAGAATCCCCCTGTGAGCATCCCCCAGGGTAGCGGCGAGGCTGTCATCCTCAGAGGGCTGGGGGTCTGCGCGTGCCCAGGGACGGAGCGCAGCCCTCCTGGCAGGGCACCGCGACGGCCAAGTGCCTGCTCCTAGGCAGAGCCGGACCTCAGAGCACACCGAGAGCCTTCAGCACAGACAGGGCTGCTGCAGGGCTCTCGTGGAACTGGGCTGCTCCCACGCAGAGCGCAACCTCCTGCCTGCGGTGGACACGTGCTGAGGCTCCTGGCCGGCCAGCACCACCTTTGTGGGCTCAGCTAGCCAGGTGGCACCTACGTGCCATCACCTGCACCAAGCCACCAGCACAGCCCTGCTAGCCTGGCAGGCCTCCAGGCACCCGTCTCCTCTGACGAGTAGCAACATCAAGGCCAGGCAGGAGACAGGCTCTGGACACAATGGCTGAGCACAGGCCCCACGTCCTATCCGGCAACATGGTTTTCACATCCCCTCTCCCTCTGTGCCTAGACAAGCAACTCATTTTCTGACCCCTTCCTAAAGCAGACACCTCAGCAAGACCACCACATTGCCCTGCAGTTCTTGGCCACACGATTCTGTGGAACAGTGAGGACACAATAAGGTCCAGACACCCACTTCTGCTCTGTCAGACCCCTTTCCTTTGCAGGAAGAGCGGCAGCCAGAGCTGGACCCAGCAAATGGTTTAGGAGCGATCATCCAGAACCCCTCAGCCAAAACACCACCCTTCGCTCAGCAGGGCCTGTCCAGAAGCTGAGGAGCAGCACTGGAAGGTAAGCAGTGTGCTGAGCCCTGCCAGGAGCAGACACACATGGCCTGCAACCCTGTGCAGAGCCACACGGAGGTGCAGGGCTCCTGGAGATGCCGCTCTGGGTGAAATCACACCTGTAACAAAGAGCCTGAGCCCAGAGCAACCCACTCCTGCCTTCTGGCGCCAGATTCAGGAGTCGGTTCCTCACTCTGGAAACACAATGAGGGACTGGCCCAGCTCCTGCAATGTTATTCTCAGACAGAAATTCTTCCTCCCCAGAGCAAGGAGGCGGAGCAGTCACAGGGACCAGCCCAGAAATCTGTAACCGCTTCTCTGAAGAAATCAGGGTAACCGCAAACCTCAGCACCTTCGCAGTAAGGACAGGCTTCACTTCAGTCGGCCTCCCGCAGCATCGGCACGCCGAGAACAAACAGCACAGCCTGCTGTCTGCGGCGGCTGAGAGAAACCTGCCTTGATGCGTGCACAAAAGTGCATGCCGGGAAGAGCTCAGATACCCCGGTGAGGGGCACCCTACGGGGACCAAGGAAGATGTCTGAGAAACAGGACTTTGCTTGCCCTAAGGCAGGGAGCAGAGCAGCATACAAATAGAGGCAGGCGCTGTGCGCTCCCCAGGCACGCTGCCCTCCTCCCTGGGCTGCGTGAGCACAGGGCATGGCCGGCATGCACCGCGCACACGGACAGCGGGCACTGAGAGAACAGCGCTCTCTTCTGCAATCCCCAATTAATAAACACGCAACACTTAAGCTCGATTTTATTTAAACTCATTTTAATTTTAAGTACAACCCAAGTGGATGAAACATTCGGAGTTATAGGTGCTCTGTATGCAAGACCTGGAAAAGTCAAGGCAGTAGCTAACACAAAAACAGCAGCTTCCACAGCACGGCTACAGAATAAACATCAGTGCTTTGCTGTATCGAGAACTAAGTTTAATTCTGCCTCAATGCATGCACATAACAAGGCAACGTTTCCTAAGAAGCAGTACTTCCCCTGCCTGTAAGTCCAGAAAGTGAAAATCCCCCTTGGGGATCACCCTTGCAACTTGACATCACCCTTGCTCCTGCACGTAGCACGCTAGCACATTGCTAATGCTGCAAGTCACCTTCAAAGACAGGCACTGAGCATATGCTCCAGTGCAAAATGAAAAACAGAAAGCACATAAAAGCATGGGAAAAACTTCTCTACCTTCATGACTTCTGACAGAAGGCTTAACAACCAAAACGTTTTTGGAAGGAAACTGAACGATGCCCACATAACAAACATGAATTACTAGCACAACGCTGAGGAACTAAAATTCTCAGCAGTGGCTGCTAACACGCAGCACCACATAGCTAGCCAGAGTCCTTCAGTTACTGCTGCTTCCTTCAAACAACAGCAAACTTGAGAAACCTCTCAGGGGGTTCTCACATCCTGGGAGAGCTTTTGCAATCCTCAGGACTGTAACAGCTGCAGCTCCTATCAGTCCCAGGACCACCTTCAGCAGGCCAGCGCAGGACACCAGGCAGCGCAGCCCCTACCAGCCTCTTGTGCAGGCTTTTGCCCCAGGGTCCCTCACGGCATGCTCCTGTGTTTCATCCAGCAAGAGCTACACTCCTGTGCAAGAGCTCCCGGGCTGTAATTTAAACACGGGCTTCAGAAGCACACAAGACACAAAGGGAAAGAATTTTGCTCCTCTGCCTCCTGCCTGTCCCCCCCGGCAGCAGCACGCAGGTGGCAGGGCCGTGCAGTCTCCCCGATGCAACGTGCTGGGCCGCTCTCACCTCCTTCTGCTCTAGTGCAAAACAGGGCTCCCCAGATCCTATGCTTTCAGCGAAACGTTAAGGCAAAACAAGTACTCTGCAAATTCTTGCACTGACGAGCTTACCCCCCATCTGCTTTCAGCACAGTCACCCCAAAAGGATGCAATGAGCTGCTTGCATTTCAGTCCTGACTTCCCATGACAACTGAGCCAAGAACCGAAGAGCCAGACAAGCATCAAAAAGCGTCACCAGAGGAGATCTAAACTTCATCTCATCAGTTAAAATACAACTGAAACAAAGCAGAAGACAACCAGATAAAACTCCTTATACTGGTGCAACACCAGAACTGCACAAAGCTGGGGCCAAGGCAGGACTACAGAAAGGAGGGATCCCAGGAAACGCTGTGTGATGAGACATGCTGAACCTCTTAGGGAAGATGTTCGTAACAGCATCAGAGTGCTATTGAGCAGCATCTCGTGTGGGGAAAACAGGGCTGGAAAATGTGATGTGCACTCCCTAGCCAAGGCGACATCTCATTGTCACGTTAACACCACGCTTCTTGATCCACACCCAGCGCACCCCTGTGAGCACACCTGCACTCCCGCATTAAAAACAAACCGCAACTAGAGAATTAGCTCCCTCGCTTCTCACTTTCTTTTCTTGACCGGAGGAGCACTTTGCTCCTGGTGAAGCTGGATTTGTGCTTGCTGCAGGCTGGAAATCCCCTAGAGGCAGCAGCACGGAAACAGCATGCAGCCCCTTAACCTCAAGGCAGCACCTCCTCCGCAGGGGGAAAATCCTCATACTAAGGATGCCAACCGCTCCTCCGACCTCCCCGGTGCCAACCGTGATCCCCAGCTCCCCGCGGAGCGCAGGGCCCAGAGGCAGCGGCAGCCCCGCTCCCGGGCACTGATCTCTTCTGCTCCCGCCTGGCTCCGTGCGGGCAGCGCCCGCGGCCCGGCTCCAGGCACGGTGCGGGGACCTGCCTCCGACCTTGGAGCCCCGCTGCAGCACCCCTGGTATTTCCTTCTTCTCTGGTTGACTGGACACAACCAATGTAACACTGCTAAAAATTAATAGCCACATATTGGCAGATTGCTAGGCTGCATACCAGATTTTCCCATATAAGGGAAAGTTGAAGGCATTGTCCTATCACACGGAAAACATATTGCACCAGCCTAAGATAATAGAAAGCAAAATCAGAATCTCCTCATGTCACAAGCTGACATCCACAGACCACGTTTGTCCCATTTTGCCGTCAGTTCGGTCAGCTTTGCACAGCTCTGATATTCCAGCCACTGGCTCGTGCCTGCGGAGCAGCAGGAGGCAGGCTGGGACCGGCACGCAGCTGTGCAGGGCTCCGCGCCCCCGAGAGGAGTTTGGTCCCACCGCCGCGCAGGCAGCACCAGGCCCATTGCCGCCGTTCCCTGGTGGGAGTGCAGCTCTGTTTTCTTGTTCTTTCAGGGTGCTGAGAACCTACTGGTCAGACACCCTGACCATCTTCTCTCTCCTGACGGTTTGTCTCCCATCAGCAGCTCTTCCTCTGGCTCCACGGAGCAGGATGAAGTCACCAACGCTGTCCCAAGCAGGAAACGGGGGGTGAGAGGTGAAACTTTCGATGCCTCTTACATGAGCAATGAAAACGAGTCCCCTCGACTGCCCTGAAGCCCAGCGTGACATCCAGCCACCGCGTTTGCCAGTGTTTCTTTAAAATCATTTCAGAGAAGTCTCCCTGCATGTGCCTATTTCCCAGTCCCAACACAAGTCCACGTTCCTGCAGTAAGGGCTCGCTCACAGTGCAAGGCTGATTAAACCTCTCCCTCCTTTGCGAGGGCAGGCTCCGCCTGCACACTGATGTGCAAGATACTTGCTCTTACCTTTGTGAACCTGAGACAGGCCAGGACACCACAGCTTCGTGCAAAAAACAAAGGCCTGCTTTGGTGGCCAAGCTCTCAACCTTGCCACCTCTCGAAAACAAGCTCTCTTGCTTCTGCAAACCCTTCTTGAAATAACAGAAACCATTAAAGCGAAACACGTTATATTATCTACCTGTAAAACTTTATTGTCTTTAGAGAAGCTCTTAAGGAGAAAATATGAAAGATCTCTGAAGGAAGATTAAATCTTAAAAATTACTGTAAGATTACACATCCAGAGGTGGGGGAAAAAAGGTAAAGCTTTTGCTTCCTGTTACGGACATACGGTAAAAAGCAGTCAGGAATACAAGACATTATTCTGAGAGCTCACTGAGGCATTGCAAATCAACAGCCCTCAGACCTAGTGACAGCACTGACCATCAGGGCTTACACTGCCATGTCCAAGGCCAGCCACTCGACATGCTGCAGCTCAGACAGCAGCGCCATCCTCCCCTAACACCTACACACACAACAACGGATGGGGACGTAAACTCAAGCCAGCAAAAAGGCACACGCTGCAAAGCCAGACAGCAGCACACCGAAAGGTATTACAGGGCTCTTCCCAGCGCGTCCCGCGGGAGACGTGCATCCTTGGCACGCTGCAAGCACCCAGCAGCAGTGCAAGCGCTGCCTTAGGCCCACACATTCGCGCAGGTTAATTTTTAACGCGCCCGCAGCAGCCTGCGGCAAGGGGCTGCAATCGCCATCTCAGCAACAGAGAGATCGACGCCTCTGTTTGAAGAAAGGAGACAACCCGCAGAACCCAACAGCCATGGGCGCAGAACGGCCTTCAAACTTTCCTAAAGGGAAAATGCACCAAGACCAGTTTTTCTCCAGAGCCTCTTGTTGACTTTGGCTTTTATTTGGAGAACAGCGATACAGAGCTTCAGTTGTGCCACACGGCGCGCTCGCAGACATTTAGGTGGGACGCAACCCTTCCAGGCAGCACGCTTCACAGCTCAAAGAGCTCAAGGGTCAGCATTCAGGAGCTTCAGCCCGCTGCTGCGGCACGCTGCCCACCTTCACAGCGGAGGACGCTCAGAGGTACTCCCAACGCTCCTGAGGGACCTGCAAGTTTCGACAGCTGTACTGATGGAGGGGTGATAGGGAGAGCTAGCTTTCCAAAAGCAGACGGCAACACTAAGCTTTAAAGTAGAAGATGAATCAATTTTCCACTTAAAAATAGGGAAAGGAACCCTGAACGAAACCAACCCAGTTGGAGGCCAGAAGCCTCAAGAGAAACAACTGATTTACTCCGGGAAGAATTAACTCCCAGAGCGAAAATATGCTGCTATTGCTTCATACTTCAACAGCTGGACTAAAACAACGATTTCTCTGCAAGGCAGCACAGTCAAGCTCCCACATGAATGAAGTAAACAAAGGGCAAGGAGAGGCAAGAAGGCGCCTATTCCCGCGCCATCGCCCCTAAGCGCCCAAAAGCAACATCAACACTTTGCTGCGGGAAAAAGATTAACGTAGCTCCGCGTTCCCTCTCTTCCAGCAACACCTTAATCCAGCTGACCCCAACAGGTAAAAAGATACAGGCAGCGGCTGCCAAATATCTGCAAGCGAACAGGTCAGGAATAAACAACCGCATCTAACAAGGACACCCGCACCTGCCTGTCCCTCCGCCAGGACCAGTGCTAGGGGGGTGCTGCACGCTCCTGCGCAGCTCCGCGAGAAACTCTGTACGAGCACCGTGAACGGCCCGCGACCCCCTGCCCCCTCCCTGTATTCTCTGTGTCCAGAGGCAGTTGCTGCAATTCTCACGTAGGAGGGAAAAAAAAAAAAAAAAACGAGAAGGCTAGGTTTTTGGCCAAAATCAACTGAACTAAGTGAAGAAATAAGCTAAGCACTTTCCAGAGCAAAACTGCTGAAGAGCTCTGCCACATCAGAGGCCTGCAGCCGAACCAGCTCGCAGCACAGCCCATTTGGCCTCCCCCATCCCCAACTTCGCAGTGAGTTTTGCGGAGTTGTCAGGAAGGCAAATCGGTCAGGAGAGAAAACGGAGCTGCTCCAGGACGGGCACGGGCACCAGGCAGCGATACCGGCAGATGATTTCTCTTCATCCTTCCGCATTCTGTTTGCGTGCATTTCCCTTTGACTCCGCGCAGCGTTTACCCTGCGAGCCTTTTCGAGCGGCACCGGAATCTGTTTCGGTCGCCAACACGAGTCACCGGGAAGACCGCGGCGAAGGGCCGCAGGGCTGCGGCGGCGACGGCGGCGAGAGGACCTCAG
>CM021750.1:924032-952652 GCA_011075105.1 Heteronetta atricapilla
CCGGATGTGGGCGCCGCGAGGGGCCCGGGACCGGGGTGGGGGCCACGGCCGGCCCCTGCCCCCGTCGCAGCCCCGCGGCGCTCGGGAGGGCTGAGCCGAGCCGAGCTCAGCCCCGCCGCCCCCTTCCCCTCGCGGCGTCCCCGGTGTCGGGCAGACCGGCTGGGGCTGACCGGGGCGGGGGGGAGACAGCGCCCAGCCGGGGGCGCGGAGGCGGCTGAGGGGAGCCCCGGTGCGGCTGCGAGCGGGGAAGGCGGATCCCCGGGGGATGCTGAGGAGCCCGGCGTCGGCCGGGCCGGGAGCGGGGGCTCCGTCGGTCCTGCGTGCGGAACCCCCCGGCAGCGGGTGCCGCGGGTGGCACCAGCGGGCCCGGGGTCCGGCAGCCTGAGGAGAGCAGCCCGCCGGAGGGCAAGGAGGGTTCTCTGCCGGGAGTCATCGCACTCAGGCCGGGCCCTGTTCTCCTGGTGCCCGGGGGCCATGCACAGCCCCAGCAGCCCTTCACGCAGCTCTGCGCCCAGCCCACGCCCAGCAGCACCCTTGCGTTGGTGACCAGCAGCATCGGTGTCCACCTGCTGCAGCCCCACCGGACCCAGGGCGATGGGAGGCTCAGCGGGAGCTGCTCGCAGAGAGGAACACGGCTAGCAGCGAGGAGCTGCGCTGGCCTCCCTGGGCAGTGCCGCTGATACAGAGATGCTCGTGCATGCTCTGAGCAAGTTAGTGCCAGCACCAAAATGAAGCTCTGCTAGAACTAATTAGCTCTGCTGAGACAGGGCTGATTAACCAAGTGCACTGCAGTCCTCGTGCAGCCACAACATTTGTAGGGACCTGGGGGAATGCTGGCACAAACCTGTGCTGCACCGTTGGAAGTCCTGGCTTGTCCAGGTGTCCTGTGCTGGCTGGCTGGCACGTTCCCTTTCTGCCTCTTGCCTTGCCCCAGCTTCTCTCCTTGCTATACATTTCTCCAATGACAGTGTGCTCTGGAGGTGCTTGCTGCTGCACACGTGTGGACCAAACAGAAAGGGGACAGCAAAGGGATGCAATCCATCAGAGAGCTCCACCCCCCATTCCACACCTCTTGCGGGCCTTCTGCACAAGCCGTTACACCCCTGTGCTCTTCCCAGCAATCCAAGTCTTCCTTCCCTGAAGTGTTACCCTTTGTGCCATCTTGCTACCAGCCCACATCTTTACTCTGAACTTTTTTTCCTCAGCTGGGCTCCTTGCAGATGGCATTTGTGGACTTTTCTGAGGTCTTACATTTACATTTTTGTCTTTATGCCACATTCAGCTTCTTCTTCTGCATATAGGACATCAACATGTGTGAAGTATTCCTCTCCAGTGCCTTCTCTTTTCCCAAGCCCTCCCTGTTCCCTCGAGCCATCAGGCATGCCTGTGCCTGATCTTTTCAGTTGCTTCCTGTGTTGGTCAACCTCTCACCAGTCAACACTGTCCTTTGCTATAGCCTCCCTGTGACTCCAGAGCAACACCTTGTTCTCTACAGGACCACCTGTAAAGGTAGAATTAATTGATGCTTTAATATCAGAAAACCCATGCAGCTTATTTTCATTTTGGGAGAAATTTTTAACACCTGTGTTACACAAGTACAGATGTACTGGTAGGAAGGGACCAGAAGAGGTTGGGTTAGAAACTTCCAGAGATTCCTTCCCCTCACCACGCTGATGACAAACACAAGGTGGGATCTGCCATGGCTCTGCTTACCTGAGCATTAAAACCCTGTATGGCCAGGGATTTCCCCATCTCTTTGGTGTCCTGTGCCAGGGCTGCACCATGCTCCCTAGAAAAGTGTTTTTCCTAACATCCCACCTGAACCTTCCAGGACATGCCAGGTTCATTGTGCTAGCAACGACCAAACAGGAGTGAGCACATGCCAGCATATCCAAGCAGGGACCATTCCTGCCTGGTTCCCTCCCAAGGCCATCATGAGCTCTGTCATTGGATGGTCCCAGGACTTTTTTACACCAGTGTTGGAAATCCAACCAGCCTCTCCAAAAAACAGAATTAAATCCTGAGCTTGGCTATTCCTGAATCCTTCACAGCACAGGACATGACACCCTGTGAGTGCAGGACACTAGGCTGAACAATTGACGAACCTGATCTCCTTCTATGACAAAGTGACGCGCTTGGTGGATGAGGGAAAGGCTGTGGATGTGGCCTACCTTGACTTCAGCAAGGCTTTTAACACCATTTCCCACAGCATTCTCCTCAATTGGAGATAGCCAGGCCCAAAGAGTCATGGTGAATGGAGTCAAATCCAGTTGGAGACCGGTCACCAGTGGCATTCCCCAGGGCTCGGTGCTGGGGCCGGTCCTCTTTAATATCTTCATTGATAATCTGGATGAGGGCATTGAGTGCACCCTCAGTAAGTTTGCAGATGACACCAAGTTAGGTGCGTGTGTCGATCTGCTCAAGGGTAGGAAAGCTCTGCAGGAGGATCTGGATAGGCTGCACTGATGGGCTGAGGTCAACTGCATGAAGTTCCACAAGGCCAAGTGCCGGGTCCTGCACCTGGGGCGCAATAACCCCAAGCAGAGCTACAGGCTGGGAGATGAGTGGTTGGAGAGCTGCCAGGCAGAGAAGGACCTGGGAGTGATGGTGGACAGTCGGCTGAATATGAGCCAGCAGTGTGCCCAGGTGGCCAAGAAGGCCAACAGCATCTTGGCCTGTATAAGAAACGGTGTGGCCAGCAGGGCTAGGGAGGTGATCGTCCCCCTGTACTCGGCTCTGGTGAGGCCGCACCTCGAGTACTGTGTTCAGTTTTGGGCCCCTCGCTACAAGAAGGACATCGAGGTGCTTGAGCGAGTCCAGAGAAGGGCAATGAAGCTGGTGAGGGGCCTGGAGAACAAGTCTATGAGGAGCGGCTGAAGGAGCTGGGGTTGTTCAGCCTGGAGAAGAGGAGGCTCAGGGGTGACCTTATCGCTCTCTACAGGTACCTTAAAGGAGGCTGTAGCGAGGTGGGGGTTGGTCTGTTCTCCCACGTGCCTGGTGACAGGACAAGGGGGAATGGGCTAAAGTTATGCCAGGGGAGTTTTAGGTGGGATGTTAGGAAGAACTTCTTTACCGAAAGGGTTGTTAGACATTGGAACGGGCTGCCCAGGGAAGTGGTTGAGTCACCCTCCCTGGAGGTCTTTAAAAGACATTTAGATGTAGAGCTTAGTGATATGGTTTAGTGGAGGACTGTTAGTGTTAGGTCAGAGGTTGGACTCAATGATCTTGAGGTCTCTTCCAACCTAGAAATTCTGTGATTCTGTAATGCTGGGGCCAAGCATCACCCGGAGCATAGACATCATTCTGCCCAATCTTTGGGCTCATCATTGCCCCCATATGAGCTGAGATAATAAAAACCAACTTTCAGCCTTTACAGAGAGGGAGAGTGACGGTTCCCCTGGGCAAGCTGTTCTGGGCTTGGGACACCTCACCTCTCCTCCACACCTTGCCACATGGAGGGGCTATCATCACCCACTGTGTGCTGGAGGACCTGTGCTGGCTGTGGCGGGCATGAGCAACCACCACTGCCCTGATCTATTGATCTGCACCACCCTGAAGATGAAGTGTGTTACTGTTACATGTTTACCTTAAATTAAATGTTAACTGGAATCAGGAGTAGCAAAATATAAATGAAGGAGCTTGCTAGCAGCACCTGAACTAGGCAACAGTGACAAACACAGAAGAAAACAATGAGGAAATTGAAGAAATAACATGCTTAGCTGGCTTTCACAGGAAGCCCGTGGGGAAGACAGCAGACTCCTGCCAGGGTCCAGCTCTTTGGGTGGCTGTGCCCTTCTCCTGGCTGGTGGCCTTGAAGCAGGAGAAGCAGCCCTATGTGAGAGCTGGCAGCCTCTGAGACCTGCTCTTGATTAGAGAGAGGTCCTGAGGACTCCCAGTGTCTGCAGGGAGATGGCCGCAGGCTGTGCAGAGGTTGGCAGCTTTGATCTGGACCATGTCCCCCTTCGCTCTAGGAGTTGTCCCCTGCTCCATGGCAGGAGGCTGTGCGTGGGCACCCAGTGGGACACGAGCCGCATGCTCCCTGCCAAGGGCAGCATTACCTCTCCCACTGCTGAGCGTGAAGAAGAGAGAAGCCTGAGCTTGCCACCAGGGAAGGAGACCTTCCATGTCACTCTTGAAAATATCACAGAAGGCAGCTGCAGCCTGGCAGTGACCATGCTGCTGCTCCCAGACAAGAGCCCCAGAGATTTCTGATTCCTGTTTAATATTCAGCGGCTGTGCAGATTGCCAGGACACGGCTCCGTGCCATAGTGCCTGCGGCCAGGCAGTGTGTGCACACCATGGGGCACGTGGCCCTCAGGCAGCCTGAGGACAGATTCTGATGGGGAAGGAAGATGATTCTCGAGGCAGAAGAAATCCCAGGCATTTCCAGGCTAGGCTTGTCTTTGTGCAGGGAGGGACACTCTGGTGCTGTTTGTGAGAGGCCACCTGGGTGCTGTTGAGCCCCAGGGTGCTGGTTCTCCATCCGTCCCACAGGCAGGGACAGCCAGGACAGCGGGGGGAGCTTACACCCAAGCAACAGGGCAGCCAGTTCACAGGTCTCTGGAATTGTGTGAAGAGGTCATTAACGGATTCATTATCTGCTGCTGGCTTTTTTATTATTATTATTATTTTCAGTACAAAGACACAGGGCTTTGTCCACCCCAGCACATCACCCTCAATCACTGATCATAGCAGCTCTATGTGTGTTGTGGCTGCCTGTGCACATCTTGGGTCCTTCCCTTCCCTGGTTTTGGGATGTCTCATGTGTCTCTGGTGGCTATCTATGGTCTCTGGAGGCTGGTGCCTCTACAGAAGCCCTGGAGCTTGTTCTCACAGTGCAGTTTTCTGGGGCCATGGTGGACACTCAGCCCTGTACAAGGTAAGTGAAGGACCCCCCCCCCTCTCCCCAGCTCCTTTCCATTGTGCATCTTCCCACCCAGAGGGCTTGGCTTGCTTCAACCCTCCCTGCCTGCATCAACCATCTCATGCCTGAACAGGGGGGGATGCTCTCTATCACAGAACACCCAAATGCTGGAGCCATAGGAAGGCAGGTCCAAAGTCAGCCTCTTGCTCAGGGGTCTGAGCCTGGAAAGTGGCCAGAGACTGCTGGGCAACCCCTGACAGGACTGGAGCCAGTGGGAGCACAGCCCAGAGCTGGCAGAGCAGCAGGAGGGCTATGCCACACTGGGAAGTTTTGTTGCAGGAAGATGTACCAGCCTTTTCTCTCGATATTGCTGCATCCCCAGGGCAGAGGCAGATTTGCTGCTTGTGCTGGTGGCCCTCCCAGTGCACAGCTCCATCTGCAGGAGCCATGTCGGAGACAGGAGCCAGGGAGAGGAGAGGGAGACTGTAGAGCTACATTGGCAGAAGCATCACTTGTGTTTACAAAGGTCTTTTAGGAGGATTTTGCATGGGAGTTCTTGATGGTGAGCGGTCAGTGCCCAAGTGACTGTGAGCTGGAAGGGCGGCCTGCTTTTGGTTTGAACTGGAAGGAGACTGCTGGCGCAGTGAGCTATGAGTAACAGCTCAAAGTCCCCGTTTCATTTTGGAAGTGCATCTTTCATGGCTTGGCCACCGATTCAGTGAGGAGCCTGACGTGGCTGGGTCATGCACCCAGGAAGAGGGGCTGGAGCCAGTGCAGTGAGAGAGAGGGGGATCACCTGCCCTGCAGGGCCTTGTGCCTGTCAGCACAGAACCTCAGGGTGGGGAGTGACACATTTTTAGCCACCCTGCAGACAGTGCCGAGTCCCTGGGGAATTAACCAGCGGCAGCACACAGGCAGGATTCAGCAGCACGCACGCCGCACTGGCTGCTGCCAGGCTGGGTGATGAGCAGGAGGCTTAAGGCTGCATACCCAGATTGCACAGACATAACTTTAGGGAGCCTGTTAAACAGCCATGAAGCTGGAAACTCCTGGTTCAATGACAGGTTTTCCTTGGATGTTTTTTTTTTTTTTTTTTTTTTTTTTTTTTTTTTTTTTTTGAGGAAATTCCCCTGCCTTTGGGATTTTGGGCAGGGCCTGTATCAGATAAATCACATGATTGCTTTTGTAAATTTTCCTGTGGGATTATTAAGCGGTTTCCTGGGTTTTGCCACCACAGATTATTGATAGCAGAGAAGGAAGTTTGGGGAGTTCCCAGGAACTGGCAATTTCACGGCCAGGCCCCTGAACCATTGCAATACCCTGGTACCAAGCTGCTGCCCAGAGCTGTTGCTCACCCTACAGATATGCACATTGCATGAATTACACGGGAAGTTTCCTTATCTACAGAGAACTTACCCTTGGTCTTCTTTCTATGCTGCTCTGCTGCACCTGTGCCCCTGGGCCAGTGGTGAGGCACGTCCTGCCCCATGCTCCTGAGAGCTGCGGGCCTCAGGCAGCCCCTCGTCACCCAGCCGCCCCTTGGGTGAATGCAAACATCCTGACAGCCGCTGCCCGGAGGAATCTCTGTGACTTAGTGTCTGCTCAAGGTTTGTGGTCCTGTTGCTTCAGACCCACTGGCTCAAAGGTACTCCTAATCACTCCTCCAATTAAGGAGAAGGTGCTCAATGTGCTGCTCATCATTATCCAGGCCCCTGAGCATCCATTACCTGCCCCTCGAGGGGGCTCTGTTCATCTTGTGCCTGGAGCTGAAAGAGAGCCACTGGCCAGGACCACCCCTGGGCACAGACAACAGCGATAATTTAACAAATCCACGCTGTACAGCCCCCACACAGAGCTTCTTCTTCCAACAATTTTTCTCTTGCAGACTCCATTTGATTTAACTTCCAGGCAGGTCTCCTGGTGGCTCTCCTCCACCCCTTCTGTGTGATGGGCTCTGCTGCCCACGTGAGCTTCTCCTGCTTTCCTTTACCCTAAATGCTCATTTCTGTGGCTGCTCTCCATTCCTGGGAGCTGCTTTGCTGCTGTGCAGCTAATCAGAATGGGGCTGGTGTGACCCTATGCTCCCTGCAGACCCTGACAGCCCCTTGGATCTCTGTGGCCTTCACTCACAGGGCTACCTGGTTGCTCTTTTTTTTTTTTTTTTTTTTTTTTTTTTGTGGTGTGAAGCCAGTCAGGTCTTTAAGGATTTTTTCATTTACTTTTATCCAGAAATGTAAAATCCTAGAAAAGAGGGAGCCTTTGGGACCAGCTAATGCCCTTCTGTCCAACTTCTCCTTGGAACCTCACTGGTGGACACTCCACTCCCTTACCCTCCTCATCACGGGGAATATTTTCCCAGCATCTACCTTGAATTTCTTCATGATAATTTAAGCCTGTTTCTCCTTGTTTTATTCAGCATGAGCAGATTAATCCTTTCCTCTTTGCAGGAGTCATTTGCATTCCTGCAGACAGCTGCACCAGCCCCCTCTGCTCTCTCCTACCAATTAAGCAGTCCCACGTCTTGCCGTTTTTCCTTGCTGGTCATGTTTTCCAGGTCTCTGACATCCTCCTCTGGACTCTCTCCAACTGGCCCAAAGGGCATTGTCCAGGCATAGCTGCCATCTCCTGCTGCTCTCAGTGCCACGGTGAGAGGCAGTGCAGCTCACAGCATCCTCTTGCCTTTGCTCTGCCATGATTCCCCCAGAGCCATAGCTCCTTTCCCCTAAAATACATCTTTTTCATTTTGCTCCCCATTTCTTGTTTATGCAATTGCCTATTTGTGCTGAAGTGCCAATGGCATTTATCTTTCCTGCACAGCATCTTCTTCCCTGAGACCATTTCTCTAATGTGTCAGCAGCGGAGGCGTGGAGGAATATTTTGTGATTAGGAGCCTGCCTTCCGACATGCTTCCCATTCTTCCTATCTCCATATTTTGTCTGCAAGTTTGAAAAGCCTGTCCTGTATCCCTTTATCTCACTTGCTGGTAGCTGCAGCATGGTGGTGCTTATCTGAGTTGGGAACAGTGCTCATTTTATTGCAGGTTTAGGCAGAATGTGATCTGTAACTTGCTTATGAGCTTTTTTTTTTTTTTTTTTTTTATGAAACGGTGTCAAACATCAAGATATATATTGCCAGTCCAGTTCTTCTGTCAAAGCAGGACAAGTGATCGGCTTGTCACAGTCTGCCCGTCAGCCGCCTTTGCTGGCAGCTGCTCCATGGCCGCTGCCCCCCAGGCGCTGGACCTGGCTGCCCAGCGTGGAGGCTGCGTCCCAGGACTGCCTCCCACTGCCTCCCAGGACTGAGGCCAACTTGAGCACTCTGAAGGTTTCTCCTTTTCTGAGAGCCACACAGCATCACCTTGCTGCCCCTGCCCTGCCCTGGCTCCTCTGCACTGCCCCAGGATGCCAGCCTCCTGTCCAGGTGTCCTCATCACCCTCCCACTGCTGCTCGGTGTAGCCTCAGTCAAGCACAGCAGAGGCTGGTGCAATGAGGCAGTATGCTCCTCCAGTGCTCTGCTATCCTTTGCTTGTGGCTTTCCCCTCTTCCTTACAGCCATCAGCCCTTCCTCTTCTTCCACACACTGTCATTGCCTTGCTTGCTGAATCATTTTTTTCCTTTGGTATTTTTTTCCTTTGACTGCCTTGATTTTGCTTTACAAGTTGATGCATTTACATTCAAACCCACCAGCCTGCTTCCTGTTTGCTCCCCTGCCACAAGCCAAATCTCATACTTTGAAGAGAGCCTGGGGTGTGAGCACCCCGCCATCACAAGGCCTTCAAGGTGCTCTCCTGTAGCATCCTTGTAGCCAGACCAGCAAGACAAGGACACAGAAACAGCCAACACCAGCTATGGGCAGGTTGGCTGTAGTGTGAGACCCTGGGGTACCCAGGAGCAGAAGCCACAAATGGGCACAGGGAGCTGAGACTTGACATGAGGAGAGGGTTTGTCCCATGAGGGTGGTCAGACCCTGGCTCCAGACTCAGAGAACTTTGTCAAGGCAAGTTTCAAACATCTTCAGGGACAGAGAGCCAAAAAGACCCGTTCTGACCAGCCCTGCTCTGAGATACTCCCAGAGTCCCTGTCCTTAGCTCAGAGCTCTGTCTCTTTTCCTTCACAAGACAAAGGTCTCGTTCATGTCTTAGCTGTGCTAAGCCAATTTATCCCCCCCACTGCTGCATCTACACCTGGTACATCAGACACAAACCCAGACAACTTTTCCTTCTACTTGTCTCTTATCTGCTGCTAATGCCCTGGAATTGTTTTCTGGACGCTGTCACCTGCTGTCCTGTCTCGCACTGGCTGCTCAGGAAGGGAAATTTTCCATCCCTGCCATGTCCTGGGTTTGTCTGAGCCAGGCCATCTCTCACTTAAAGCCCCCTCCACATGCCCCAGAGCCACTGTGGTCGTATGGCATCCAGGTTCTCCCTGGAGCGCAGAGAGAGGGAGTGCAGAACGTCTTCATCCTTAATATACAAAGCAACACATTCCTCCTTAATCCCCTGCCTGTCTTCCCAGAACAAGCGGCATCCTCTGGTATTAATATTCCAGTCATGTGGCTTAGCCCACCAAGCCTTTGTTATGCCAATTAAATCATAATCTTGATCATGCATTAAGAATTCCAGCTCCTTTTGTTTATCCCTCGCCAGCACACCGATGCAGAAGCCGTTTGGCAGCCTGACCCCCCCATCCTCTCATGTCCCCAAGGACTGCATCTGAAATGCCACCTCCTGTAGCACAGGCAGCTCCTCCCAGCACTGGCCAGGACCTCACCGTGGCCCCAAGGGGACATGTGTGGCTGTGCCTCAGTGGCATGGCTCTTTGCTTCCTCATGCCATGCCCATGTGGCAAGACCGAACCTCCAGGGTCCTGGCATAGCTGCTGCCCCTCCCACCGCCCCAGCTGTGTCCCAGAGCCACAGGATCACCGTATGGCTGAGGTCGGAGACACCTCTGGAGAACACCTGGTCCAGCTCCCCGTCCAAAAGGGCCACCTGCAGCAGGACTGTGTCCAGGGCAGGTCGCAGCGTCATGCAGCTCCGAGGCTTCCCGACTGCTGCAGGTGATGCATGAGGAAAGTGGCATGAGCGCTGCACCCACTCTTTCCTCACATTATCAGTGCCAAACAGGAGATGGAGCAAGGCTGCCCTGAATGCTGGGGTGGCAGAATGAAGGTGAGCAGAAAGCACCAGTGCCTGGACAACATCTTGCTCCTTGAAGTGGTCTCAGCAGTGCTGAAGAGCCAGCGGTGGCTGGAGGCAGAGGTGATACCAGTCTGTCCTTTGGCCTTAGACCTGCATGGGGACCTAAGGAGGTGGGGATGTCCTAGGTAGCCAGGGGGACAAGGCCTCTCTCAGGGCGCCTTTGTGCTGACTATAGAGCACCACTGCGTGAGTTAAGGTGCCTCTGTGAGCGTGCGCGTGGAAAAATGATGAGTGCCAAACCCATGGTGCACAGCCATTTCCCAGTACAGAGAAAGACAGGTTTGGGTTCTTTCAGACACAAGGCAGCACATCAGCATGTTAAGGGCCTGATGCACATCCAAGTTCTGGACAAACCTCCCCTGGGTTCGAGCCCTTGCCCAGTGCAGCTGAGCTCTCAGACACCACTGAGCCCTGCAGCTGGAGCAGAACCTTCTTGAAGCAGCTCCTTGCTCCACCTTATCCCATCTGTGGGGCTGAGGTATGGCTCTTCCGCAGCAGCTGAGTTACTTTTCATTGCCCAGAGGCAAGCGATCTCAGCAGAACCCAGGGAAATCAATGGCACAAAGGAAAAATAGCTCATTAAACAGCCATAAACACAAACGCAAGGATCACTCACATCCTACCACTGCATCCATACAAAAATCAGCTTGGCTTCCCAGATCCCTCTGCAAGGGAAGCTGAAGAACAGGCAGCAGCACGGGGCAGCTTTGCCAGGCTCCCTGTGCTCCAGCAGCAGCTGGAGGGCCATGAACTCCATCCGTGCCCCACTGAGCATGGCTTTAGGGAGCTGCTCGGCACAGCACAGGAGCACTGCCGGGGTACTGGCGGTACAGCCACACCAGGTAGGGCAGTGCAGATGCATCAGCCCCCTCCCACCCAATGTGAACATCGCCCTCCACCACAAGGCGTCCATGACCAGTTCTCACCCCGATGAACCTTCCTTCTGTTGCAGTGCTTGCAAAGTGATGTTGGGCCAGGCTGGTACACATGGAGTCAGGATGTTCCCAGGACCAGGAGGCTCCTTTCTCCTGCCCTGGGGCTGGGAGTGCACCTTAGGCATCATCAGCATCCAGTGCTGCTGTGCTGTGTGCCTGCACCAGCCTGGGGCTATTGCCTCCTCCAGGAGGAAGAGACTGGAGGGGAAGAAGCCTCTGGTTATTTAGCCCAGCAGCAAGGACAATGTGTGTCAGCTCATCAGACACTTGCTACTGCCAGGCTCTGCCACCAGCTATTTAATGCAGAAAAAACTTGTGTGGCAACCTGCATCAGGAGCAGCTGGCAGACAAAATCCTTTTGTGAATCCTTGAGACATGTCCATAGCATGCAAAGGGACACAGCAGGTCTGGGGCTCTGGCCAGTGGCCACCCCATGAAATCCAGCAGGGATGGGAGCTCGGGGCTGCCCAGGGAGACTTGTGAGAACCCTCAGCAGCATCCAGGAGTGGAGGGGAAGTGTGAGGTGGAGATGAGAGGCTGAGGCTGGAGCAAAGGAGAAGGTTCTCCCTCCCTGAGGATCTTCAAACTGCTCGGTGAGTGTGGACTCCATCCTTGGGGGGTTTTAGGTCCAAGCTGGATAAAGCCCTGAGCACCCAGTCTGGTCCCACTGCTGACCCTGGATAACAGAGCCTGAGGGCCCTTCCAGCCTTCAGGCCAGGGTCTCCTCTGTAAAAGAACAGGGAAGAGAATAATGAGTGAGTATCTCAGGTCTCATATTTTACTGCAACAATTCTGTTACTGGGTGGGATGTTGAATGAGGAGTTTCCTCTCTCCAGACATGACAGCAGAACTTTTTTTTCCTTTTTTTTTTCTTTTTTTCTTGACGCAGTAAAGCAATTTGCTCTTTTTACAGAAGTTATAGCAATTTTTAGGGAATAAAAATAAATTAAGTCTCATTACTTCATTACAGATCCTTTCAATCCAACACTGCTATTTAGCTGAAATTGATGGCACTAAATGCTTCCCATGTTCCATGCTCCTTGTTATGGTGTACGGCCGTACACCTCATGCCCCTCCCCGGGAGCAGCACTGCCCGCTGTGGTTCCCCACGCCCTGGTCCTGGTCCTGGGCAGCCTGGGGAGCAACTCGGCAGAGGTGGCCTCGTGCCACTGCATCCAGCCGCTTGTGGGAGTGCGTGGTACTGAGCCTGGCACCAGCACAAGGGAGGCAAGCGGCTGTGCTGGGCTGGTACTGGGGTCGTCTCCCTGGAGGGGGACACCTCAGTCATGCGTCTGTAGGAAGGAGGGTGGGAGGAGGGGGTGGTTCGGGGTCTGAGAAAAGAAACTGCGGGGGGGGGGGCGGGAGCAAGAAAAGAGGGCTGGGGCAGTGTGAAAGCAAGCCAGAGAAACTTCAAAGGCATATTTTGAAGCAAGAATGAGGGCTTGTGACAGGACCGGTTGGGCAGGTAGAAGGGAATGGGGGCATGAAGAGCACCTGGCTAGGGTGAGGGTCCAAGGAGTGCATGAGCTGGGGGATGGGGTGGGGGGGCACAGGCAGGGGTGTGCATGCTTCAGGGTGCCCTGGTGCTTTTCCCCACTCAGAGACCCTGCAGGAGGTGCAGCCCATGTGCTGCCCTGATGACAGAGGCACCATGCAGGGATGCGGCCATGTGCCCCTGCTTTTCAACGATATCATGGGCAGTTACCCTGTCCTACTGCTCTGTAAAGTGCTCCCTGTCCCTGATGAAGGCATCCCCAGGGCTTAGAGCTGCCTGGCAGCCAGGGCCACCAGGGGTGCAGGAGCCTGGGCTGCACCTTCAGTTTTTACCAGAACCTCTGTAATTTTAACGATTTTTGAACATTTGGAAAATTAATTAATTAAATAAATAAATAAAAAACAAGCAGCCAAGCCAGGCATTCTTCATCAAGCCCCAACAGCTGGGGCTCAGCAGCTGAGGCCTCCCCCTCAAACACCGATGGCTTTGATAGCCCTACATCCAACATCCCTGTGTGCACCATCCCTGTGTGCAACATCCCCGTGTGTGCTGTCGCCTGTGCTCCCTAAGGCTATGGCTCTGTGAAACCTTTAATAGAGCTAAGGTTCATAAACCATTGTGAAGGGTTCCCTCACTGAGAGATTTGACCCCTTGTGACCAGCAACCTGTGTTGTGTTCCAGGTAAGCAGATATTGATAAGATCCAAGTCTGAAGCAGAGATGCCAATGCTGGACAGTGAATTACTGTCCTGGCCTTTTCCGAAGCTGAGGCTTTCTGCACTTTTTGATGGCACTGATGCTTATTGACATTACCCCTTTAGGGAAACTTCAGGCAAGATATGCTTGAAAGCCAGCCTGGAAATGCCTCCCTATGATCTCTTCTCTACAACCAAGGAAGGTGCAATCATTTCCAATGCCACAAAAAAAAAAAAAAAAAAAAAAAAAAAAAAAAAAAAGCTCAGTATTAAATCTTGCTACATTCATAAACCCGCAGTTTTGAGTTCCTATTTGGAAATCTTGAAGCAAAACCTTTGAAAAATGCTTCAGCAAAAGCAAAAAAGTGAATTGAAGGGAGAAGGAGGAAGAGGAGCACGCTGTTCATGGGTGCCATGAACACCAGCACAGCACCTGTGGATGCGGCACAAGGCCTGCGTCCTGCAGGGCAGGGACTCCCTCCTGGCCCAGTGCTGCTAGGCCCCTTGTTCGGGCCTTCAGGGACGGATTAAGGAAAGGAGCAGGGCTGGGATCCCATGGCCATGTGGGGCCCCTCTGTCTCCCTGGGGATTTGGCTTTAGGGCCAATGAGGGGCACAGCCACCTGCTCCGTTTCCCAGGCCCACATCCCACCCCGCTCAGCACCCGGCCTTGGGGCCCTGGGCTGCGACCGCCTGTGGCGACTGAAGGCAGCAACCTGAGCGTGCCTCAGCCCTGCCGGGGATGCTGGATGGTGGCATGAGGGAGGCGGCACAGAGGGATGTTGCCGTTCAGCCCTGGGGTCTTGCTCACTGCCCTGATGAGAAGCAGTAATTAGGCTGCTCCTCTCTGCCCTGCATTCTGTGCAGCTGGTGAGCCAGTGCTTGGAGTGTCACAGGAAGCAGTTTGGGCCCTGCTTGTCATAATGCTGATTTTCTCCTCTCGCCCCAGGATTTGGGCAGAGGAGGATGAGGACAGAAGGCCCAGCTGGCAGCATCCAGCACTGTGCTGCACACCGAGCTGCCTGGCTTTGCACATGCCCCCTCTAAAACTGGCTGGCAGCTCACCAGGGGTGCCACAGCCTGCAGGCTCCTCTGCTTCAAAAGTCTTGGTCCTCTGTTGCATTACCCCTGGGACACTGAATGGACCATGTGAGCTCATCCCATCCCATTTGCACTGCCAGCCCCTCCTTTTCAAAACCCATATTGCCCGATAAAGCTTGTGGTCCAAGGCAGATTTATTACACGCCTTTATTCTGTCATTGCGTAGCTCTGCTGCCTGGTCTATGGCCCATCAGCATGGCTGCACAAGCTGTGCCTGGCAGCACCTCAGCAGTGTGGTTCTGTCACATCCCCTTCCTGCGAGGCTCAGAGGACATGGAGAGTCGGGGTGAGGGGACCCAGCCGGGGGACAGCCTAGAGGCACTGGAGGGTGAATCTGGGAAAAGCTGCGAGACCTCGCTGCTCTCAGTTGTGCCTCACGTCCGTGTTTCCATGTGGGACACCAGCAGCATGGGTGTCCTCAGGAAAGGATGCCCTCTTGCTCCAGTGCCCTTCCTGTAGACTTTCATCCAGCACCTTGCTCTGGGGACTGCTCCAAGCTCCAGTGCCCACCAGCTCCTACTGTGGCTGGATCTCACCAAGGCGTTGGTGTCCTCAGCAGCTGTGGTCATCTCCTTCACGGGGTCTTATCTCCTGCAGCAGGGGCACAGGAGGTAGCACGAGATATGGGAGACGTGCCCTCACCTCCAGCACAGACCCCTTTGGACCTGTAAGCTGAAAGCAAGCATCACTATGACCAGCCTCAAATTCCTCCCATCCCTCTGAGTCATTCTACAGCTGTAACAACCCGTGTGTCATCCTGCCATTTCCCCACCTTATTTACAGCTGTGATTTAAGAGCTAAAGGTTGAAGGGAGTAGAAACATCCTCTGCCCATCCTGCCCATGCTGTGAAGGGTCCCGGCTGCCAAAACAGAGCCTGCAAGCTGTAAAAGCACCAACAGCTGCTTCCCGCCAGTGAGTGAGAGGATGGAAATGAGCTCTGGGGGCAGTGCAGGAGAGAAGCACTAAGAAATGTATTCTGCTGCAGATTTATGGTGTAGCACTCAGGCAGAGCCAGCCCGCGACGTCTCCCGATGGGGAGCAGGACCATGCAGGTGGGGGGCATGGCACCTTGCCAGCACTGCCAATTAATTTCAAATAGTGCTGCTACCAGCATGTGGGGTCCTCCTGGCACAGGCCGCCCCTCCAGGCAGCCCCAGGCAAGCGGCAGGTCTGCAGAAAGCTGCTTCTCCAAGGCAAACTCCGTGTCAGCTGGAGGAGTCTGCTCCCCTCCAGATTTTTCCAGCCATATGCCCAGTGATGGAGGGGATGGAGCAGAAGAAAACCTGGGGAAGAAAAGCCATCAAGTCCTCCACAGGGATGTTGCTGGAGTATCAATGGCACCTCAATGTCCTGAGCCTGCTCTCACTGAGATTTTTTAGGTGCAACAAGCCTCTGAAGAAAGCTGGGAGGGAGGGGCGGGGGACAGAGACTTGGGGCTCCACTGAGGGCCTCTTTGCTGCCTCTCACAGAACCACAGTCTCTCCTTCAGCCCACAAGGACAAAGCAGAAGCAGCTGTTCTGCCCTCCGTGCCGATGATTTCCCGAGCACTCTGCTAAATTTTTCCATGGTGCAGAAACAAATGCTGCTGGGCTGTGCAGGGCGCCTGAGCCGAGGACGTCCTTCCTACAGCCACCCGGCATTCTGCAGGGCCCAGCCAGCAGAGCACAAGCGCTCCAGTTCTGGGGCTCTCCTGGGGCAATGGCTGGGCTCCGTGCTGGTCAGGAGGGAACATCCACTGCTCTGGTGCTGCAGGAAGACCCTCCCCAGGCCTGCCCATCCATTGCCCCCTTTTTTCGTCTCCCCTCCCTGTCCCCTGTTCTTTTGTGTCCTCCACACATAATTTCTCCCAGATCCCTGACCCCAACCATAGTAGGGACATGGGCAGCCTCTGTCGCAGAATCACAAGAGTGGCTGAGGTTTGCAGGGCCCTCTGGAGCTCCTTTGGTGCCACCCCTGCTCCAGCAAGGACACACAGAGCAGCTCTCCCAGCACTATGTCCAGGCAGGACTCTCTCTGGTTTGTCCATACCTCTCTCACACCAGGGAGCACAGAACTGGACCCAGCATTCCACATGTCTTGGAATGGCTTGGGTTGGAAGGGACCTCAAAGACCATCTAGTTCCAACCCCCCAGCCATAGGGATGGCACCCACTAGATCAGGTTGCCCAGGGCCTCATACAACCTGGCCTTGAACACCTCCACGGATGGGGCATCCACAACCTCTCTGGGCAACCATGCCTCACCATCCTCTGAGTGAAGAATTTCCTTCCAACCTCTAGTCTAAAGCTCCCCTCTTTTAGTTTAAAACCATTCCCCCTTGTCCTGTCATTATCTGATTGAGCAAAGAGTCACTCTCCATCTTTTTTATAAGTTCCCTTTAAGTACTGAAAAGCTGCAACGAGATCTCCCCAGAGCCTTTTCTGTTAGCTGAACAGCCCCAGCTCTCTCAGCCTTTCTCCATAGGAGAGGTGCTCCAGCCCCTTGATCATCTTTGTGGCCCTCCTCTGGACCTGCTCTAACAGAATCTTGTCCTTCTTGTGCTGGGGGCCCCAGACCGGGATGCAGGGCTCCAAGTAGGTCTTCAGCAGGACAGAGCAGAGGGGCGCAATCACCTCCCTCCCCTGCTGCCCACTCTCTCCTCTGTCGATGCAGCCCAGGATGCAGTTGGCCTTCTGCTGGCTCGTGTCGAGCTTTTGATCCACCAGAACCCCCAGGTCCCTCCCTGCAGGGCTGCTCTCAGCGAGCTCTTCTCCCAGCCTGTGCTCATGTCTGGGACTGCCCTGACCCAGGTGCAGCACCGTGCACTTGGACTTGTTGAACCCGATGCGGTTCACGTGGGCCCCTTCTCCAGCCTGCCCAGGTCCCTTTGAATGCCATCTCTGCCTTCTTGGGTATCAACCGCACCGCTCAGCTTGGCGTCATCTGCAAACTTGCTGAGCATGCGCTCGATCCCACTGTCCATGTCGTCGATGAAGACGTTAAACAGCACCAGTCCTAGGGACAGAGCCCTGAGGGACACCGCTCGTCACCAGCTTCCACCTGGGCGTGAAGCCACTGAGCACCACTCTGGGAGTGGCCTCCAAGCCAATTCCTGATCCACTGAATGGTCCACCCACCAAATCCACATCACTCCAATCTGGAGATCAGGATGTCATGTGGGACCGTGCCAAAGGCCTTACACAAGTCCAGGTAGAGGACATTGGTCGGTCTTCCTTTGTCAACGGATGCAGGAACTCCATCGTAGAAACCATGTGGACACACCAAGGCTGAGCAGAGGGACAGGAGCACCTCAGCCTGCTGGCAACACTCCTAATGCAGCCCAGGACAATGTTGTCCACCTTTGCCATAATAGCTCATGGGCAAATTGGTATCCCCCAGGACCCCCAGGGTCTTCCTTGCCCTGCTGCTTCCCAGCCAGGTGCCCCCATCATGTCCTGAGGCCTGGGCCTGTTCCCCCCCAGTGGCACCACTTGGTCTTGCCCTTCTTGAACTGCAAGAGATTCCTGGCAGCCCCTTTCTCCAGCTGTCCAGGACCCTCTGCACAACACTGGGACCCTCTGGTGCCTCAGCCACTCCTCCCAGCTTTGTGTCATCTGCAAACGTGCTGAAGGTGCACTCTGCCCCCTCAGCCAGCTCCATCATGAGGCAGTTGATCAGGACTGGATCCAGCACGGACCCTCTGGGTACTCTGCTCATTACTGGCCTCCAGCCTGGCTTTGCTCCACTGATCAGCACCCCTTGGGCTCAGCCATTCAGCCGGTTTTCAGCAACCCCACCGGTCTGTCCATGAAGCTCACCTTTCAACAGCTTCTCCTGATGGCCACATGGGGCATGGTGACAAAGGCCTTCCTGAACATCCTATGCTCTCTCCACCCCTCAGGCTGCTCATTTCATTACAGAATTTGTGGAGATGCACAAACACAAAACTGCATGTCCTGAGCAAGGTGTGGCCTCCTATGAAGAGGCTCCTGGTGCGGAGCACGCCTGCCCTTCCCTCTCTGCACAGCCTGGGGAACCGCTCTCACCTCCAGCAAGTGCCTTGGGTGCTGCTAGCTCCGTGCCACCCCATCTGTTTGGGCTGTCCCACTCCTGCGGCCATTGGTTTCCTCTCCCAGCACACTCAGGCAAACCCCCCAGGGCTGGCAGCTCCTTGGCACAAGCGCACCCAGCCCAGAAAATCACAGTTGTTTCTCAAGGAGGTGTCAGGAACAAACCAGGAGTGATGCTGATACCCCAGCCCTTGGTCATGAATTACTGTGAGGCTGCTAGGGTGAGGAAAATCCATCCCTACTGTTTCATGTTTTGTGCTTGACAAAATAAACCGAATTTTGAATTTAACTATATTTTCTTAAACAGAAAATAAGAGTTCTGCAGTCAATAAGCAGCCAGGTCCCCAAGGGCTCTTACTGCAGAGGAAGAATCGAGCCATCGCTATGCTAACAAGTATATTAGCTAATGAAAACAGTATTTAAAATAATCACAATATTTCTTTATTTGCATGTAAAGATGACATAATAAAAGATAATTAGCAGCATGTGAAGTAGTTCTACTACTCAATTTTCTCAGTTTAGATCATTAATTATCTTAGTAAAATGCATCATTATGGCTAATTTTAGAAAAATCTAGCAGCTGCAAGGTCATAGTGGGAACAATTTCAATTTGTAATTGGAAGAAACATGAAAGTGAGTCAGATAATCTTTTATTAGATAATAATAATGAATCACACGGGCACATATATTAAGTCCTTTAAGAGGCAGAAAATGCACTGTATCATTTAATAATGTCATCAAATGGGCCTCAACCATGGGCTGTCGGGGGTTCAGCCCTTGCTCCTGCCTCATTCTTGCTGCAAGGGGTGCAGGTGTGCTTTGACAGTGTCCCCTCCTGTTACCAACACGTCACGCCTTGGCCTGTTTTGGCATTGGCAAACATTTGGTCCCTGGCCCCCACATTTCTTCCCCCTGGTCCTGGGGGACTCAGGGGCAGCATCACAATACACAGCTGGGTCCAAGGGCACCACAAACACCCTCTGCTCCTGCCTGGTGCATGGTGAGAGTGAAATTGGTAACACCACTGGGGCCACATACAGGCGCCTTTGGCCATGAAACTGTGTTTGGGGGCATCACCTCCGCCTTTCCCAGTAAAAGCTTTGCAAGAAAACCTGACCAGAGCACTGCAGCCATCTTGTATCACTTCTTCACGATTCCTGTAGTGAGGCTAAAAGCAGGGGTGCGCTCCGGTTTGCAGGGCAGGTGTTTTGGATGCACCATATAAAAGCAGAAAATGTTGCTGCTCCCACAGGCAGTAGGAAACAGCTTTATGCGTTGCAGGCACCTTCCTGGCTCCAGATGCTCACAGCAGCCCCCTCCCCAGCACCGCCGCACAGCAAGAGCAGTGCTTAGACTGAGGGGCTTGCCTCCAGCAGCGTGTGAAGACACAGCAGAGGAAGCAAGCCAAGGCTGGGACCCCCGGGATGCTCCCGGTCACCACAGCAACGCCTGGAGATGAGGCTGGTTGCCACGACAACGCCACAGCCCAGGGATGCTCCATCAGCACCCATGTGGCCTGGGGAAACCCTGGCGTCACAGGTGCAGCTCACAGATGGTGCATTGGTACCTTGGTAGCCTGGGGACAGCCCAGTGGCATCCTGGCAGCATGGAGCAAAGGCCACCCACAGCCACAGATCAGCACAAGGCAGCCCCAGCCCCCACTGCCCTACTACCTCCCTCCTGGCAGACAGGCCCTCAGTGACAGCGGGCAAATAACCACACAGGGAGGGGAGACTTGGGACGTTCACATCCTGTCCCAGCCTGCCTGTGCTCCCTGTGGCCAAGGAAAGTTTTTTTTGGGAGGAGTTTTGGGAGCAGCAGCTCCTGGCACAGCCACGGCAGGTAAGCTCCAAGCAGTGCTTGCTTGTCCCTACAAACCTAAGGTGACAACAGAGACAGCAGCTGCTTTGTGATCAAAAGCTGCATTCCACAAAGCTAAAACGGGAAAAGTTGACAGAAAAGAAGCCTGGGCAATGAGAAGCCAGGAACAGTGGCAGGATAGCGTGGTGAGTACCTCAAAGGTTTCCTGGCCACACAGGATGTGAATGGCTGGCTCTGCCTGGTGTTTTTTACTTCACTTGGCTGAAGAAGGAAGTAACCAGACCTTCAAAAAGAGCCACAGAAAACCTTTTCTGCCTTGGTACTGCAAGGAAGGACATATTGAACCATCTGGGGAGGACCTGCCCTAAGTTTTCCTGGAGGCAATCCTGCAGAGGAGCGCAGTCCGGAATCCCACGGCAGGGAGGAGCAGCCAAAGCCCTTGCAAACAGAGTCAACAGGAAAACAAAAATCCTAACCACCACCACATTTGCATTGCTCTGTTTTAAGGTTTCTGAAAGGGTCATTTCAATGTTTTTCTTCTAATCTGTAGATTTCATGAAAAGCCCATGTCCCAAAGGCAGCTAGTTGTGTGGAGGGCTGCTGCTTGTGCAGCCACCCCACTGTCGCAGGTTGGTGCGTGCCAGCAAAGCGCTGAAAGGGGCAGGCAGGGCCCTGCCCCAGCAAAGGCTACGGCACTGATTTGGGAACCCAGGTGAAGGCGACGGAGTGCTGTGCTGAGCACCCTGACTCCCAGGAAGCTGAGGGATGGTCAGCTGGCAGAACCAGTTTCCTTGTTCCAGCCCTGCTTTCTGTCAGTGTCTTCCTGATTTCCAAGCTTGCTGCCTACATGCCTGCTGCTTGACCCTGCTGCTCCACTCCTCTCCTAATCCAAGCGATTGAACTTGGAAATCCTTTATCCTTACAAAAAAGCTGTTTCTATGGCATTTGTGGAACTCTACACTGCATTTTAACTCTACTGCTTTACTGCATCAACATTCCAAGCCCCACAGCCAGCTGCAAAAGCAGGTGGACCTGAGACAGAGGAGGGCACGGTAAAAATGGAGAACCTTTGCATAGCAGGAACACCAGGCCTCTCTCCAAAAGCAGTGCTTCCAAGCCGTCATTCCCCTCCCACCCGCTGCCAAGGTGCAACGTGATTTCCTTAAATATAAGCTTGTGCACTGTTACCATAGCTGCTGTGTAGTAGAGGGTGCGCAATTTTACTACATCTGTCTGCTATTGCTCTGGGGAGCATCCTCACTATTGGTTGATATTTTCAACCAAAAGCACTGGAAAATATTAAAAATCAAAACTGCAAAGCTATTAGATAAGAATCTTTAAAATTTATTGGACTAATTGTGTTACATTCAATATTTGATGTGTTTCTCCTGGACAAAGAATTGGCATAAATACAAACAAGCCTTTGTGTGCCTTCCCTAAACAAATAAGAGAGAAAGTACTAGAGACAAGGAAACATAGTTCACATCTTCATATTTACATTTTGCCTTTACTTTACAACTTAGCGCCAGGAATATTTACAGAAAAATACAGTAAGAACAAAAAGATCATGTCTTGGCAACATACAGAAATTCATACAAATTGTATATGATTTGAAGCATGTGATATCTGGCATTCTCATTGCAAATTACTCCTGCTAAAATCCATGTGGAAAATGCCTGTGTTTTCCTTCAAAGACATCACTCAATTATGCAGTCATTAAATCACATTTAATTTGTCTATTAGATTGAAATTTACCTCTCCTGTCTTTCTGAGCATGCAGAACCTTTCAGGGAAGAGATGCCCGGGCAGCCAGCGTAGCATCGAGAGCTGCTCTGCCCTACAGCCGTCGTGCACATGCCTACACCCTATCTTTACAGACACCATCCTCTCCCCTTTGCTGTAAGTTTGTAATGCTTTTTTAAAGTACCTTTTAGGTAAGTTCTTTAAATGAGTCTTTATTAAGGTACTAAAATCTCTGTAATGTCAACACTGCATGTGACAGGGTGACAGTTACCCTCCCTCTTTCTGCTCCATTAAAAGGATGCCGTCACTTAAAGCAGAATCATGAACCCAGAGTGAAAGGTCTTATGTAAAGTCTCAGCTTAGTTGTGTCACATTTGAAACTCAGCTTTTGTCACTCTATGCAATGTGCGGAAGTCTAGGCTAATGTCACACTACACACAGAGAAAGTGGTCAATATTCATCCTCTCTGATGACTAACAATGCAAAACCCAGACACACAAGTTGTAAAATTGAAAACTCAATACAGCGATTTGTGGTGGAAAAAAAACCACAACAGAAGTCTGGAATCGTGACAGTAACATCACAACTCAAATCTCATATTTGCTCTAATTATTTTGAAGAAAAAGCTCTAGGTTCCATCCTGGACTAACTGAAGCCAGTGAAATTTGGCCACAAACTTTGAGCAGACAAGGATTTTTTTTTCCCCAGGCTGGTGGTTTACGTTTTACAACGATGTCAGTGGAGACTTCTGTGCGCAGGGGGATGAGGGACGCTGCTTGTAGACATGCTCCATGGCATGAGTCTGCCACAGGCATTCACTACTGCAGTTTGCATCCAAACCAAATGGGATGACAACACATTTCTGGAACCAATGTTTTTATACTAAACTGTGACTTTCTTGAAGGTTCACCTTTCCAGACAGCAAAACCTAAAAATGTATGGCTAGGTCATATCACTAATGTGTAAAAGTATTAAACAGCTGATTTGATAAATCAAACTAAGTTGTAAGTGCCTACTCACCCAGGCTGCAGGATAAACAGCAACAGTGCATGCAAAAGTTACCTTCTTTCAAGATTTATGAAACATCGCATTGCTTTCACTGTTATTGATGCTCATGTGGGTGCAGTACTCATGATTTAGATGAAATATGGAAATAGACCAAAGAACTATTCTTCAGTCAAGCATAGGTCTTTTTAAAGAGTAGTATTTCAGGCAGTCCATTTGGCTATCTTGGACTTTGCAGAACATATCCAGGGTTCCCCAAAGTCCACATCTTTGTTACTGCCTGTACCCCAGTACCTGAAGTATCTTTTGTAGCTCACTAGGATATGCACCAATGATTCTGCATATAACGCACACTCGTAGCTATGGTATGTGGGTTTTGTTTTTAAGTTATTGAAGATGTGCAAACATTTGATTGCTCAGTATGTTTATTTTTGTTACACATGCATTGGTCATGCCTTTTAGTCAGTGGTTTAAAGTGTGTTTGGCCATTATTTAAATCCAATAGGTACATATAAAATGTGCGTAAATTTAGTGTCCGTGCATTAAATTGATACTGGCAAATGTTTACCAGAGAAATGAAGCTAAATTTCCCTTCACAGCTTTGCCAACAAACCCAAATGCTGACTTGCAACACCTGCTGCCATTTGCAACCAGGGCATCACATAAGCACAGGCCAGCCACCATGCTTACTTCTACAATGGTTTTCATTCTGTGGTTTCATTTTTCCACTTGAGATTCATCTGGATCAAAATGAAGAGCTCCTGAGTTGAGAGGCATGTACGCCTGTCCCCTGTAACAACCACATCTGTCACCCCAAACCCTTTTTGGTTGATAACCTGAAAGTCCTTGCACATGTATTTTTAGGGCCCTGTGTTTGCATTAGCCATGAAAAAACACATTAAAAGATAGAGACAGAGTATGTCCTTGGCAGGTAAGTTATAATGAAACAATTAAGACTGTTTCAGGTTAGAACTGTTGCAAAAATTAACTCTGAAATATCAAAATAAAATGACTCACAGGCATTATTGCAATACATATTAAAAAGTTTCTGAAAAATAACTTAACTTGAAGAGCTCCACAAATTCCTACTTACTTTTAAACTCTTATACTATCTACTTATTGGAAGGAGAAGAACACATGCTGCTGCCAGTGATCACAAACTGCACCTACACAGGAGCACCAGTGATGATTCATTACTGCAACACAAGTTAAGATTGCGCTGGGAGCTTGAAAGCACTCCCAAGAATGCAAATGCCCACTGCAGCTCTTATATTCCCAGTATTAAATGTGTAGTTGTAAACATCTTTTCCCAGCACAACCTTCAAGTCCTGAACATATGAGAAAGCAGTGGTCTGAAAAAGGAAGTATGCCTTTTACGTGATTTTTTTTTTTAAAGTTTTATCTGCATCCTCATTCAAAAAACTACTCCTAGAGGACAGCTTGGTGGCTGTGAGCTCAGCAGACAGCAATGTGGCCGCAGAGGTAACAGAGCACTTGAACTGAAGTTGCCAATGATCAAAGAGAACTAAATCCACACTGGCCTGTTTCACCTGGGATGAAAGCCAACAATTCATATATTTTACCTCAGTAGGGTCAAGAGAGACACCAGCAGTTTGGAGGAAATCTTCTGACCTAGGAGAAAAGGAACCACTGCTGCTGACGGTGAGAAAGCACAGCAGCTTCAAAATGATTTTAAGTTATAACTCCAAATGGACTTTCATGAAATAGCAAATTAATGGAAAAAAAGAAGAGCTCCTGAATTTTCTGTTTGAATTGTTTTACCCTTTGAGGAGCTTCTGAGAAGCGTAGAAGCTGCAAAAACCACTTATGCTATAAAAAAATGGCAGGCAGTAGGCAGCCCTGGAATCTCAGATTTCAAGCCAATGGAAGGAAAGCAAGTAATGTTTCTGCTTTTAATGGAAACAGCGACTAGGTGCCATGGACATTTCAAAAGAAGTATTACATAAAAAATAATATCAAGCTGCTAAAATTAAATATAACATTTTGCAACAGACCTGAAAGTCAAAATCTTGTTTTTATATGACCAAGAACTCTTATCTAGTAACAACGTGTGTTTGAAAGCCTGGTGATTTCAAGTGTTGTGTTTGTTCTCAGTATGACAGATATGCTGTATGCAGACAGACTCATGCCCAACAAAGGAGGATACTGTAAAATACAGCATCTTGCGTATGCATTTCACGATCTGATATTTCCAAACATTCTTCCTCCTTTTGGTACACAAATTGCTTACAAGCAGCAAAGTATCTTCTGTTGTACTCTGAAGGGGGGTTGAAGACTTCTTAAGTTCTTGCAGGGATAGTCAATGCTCAGAAAGAAGTCTCTCCTCAAAGGAGAGACCCTGCTCCTTTCTCCTTGAACAAGAGGGTGTAGCGAGGTGTCTGAAGGCAGGTTTGTTTGTATTTTGTTATCCATACTTATATGCAGAGATATTTTTGTTTTCATTGTTTTCTCACAGAATGAGACAGTTCCTAATTAGTCTGGAATAGATGATGGGGTGAAAAGATTATGTTGCGAGCATCCAGGAAGATTGGAAATCTTTTGAGGGTAGGTGAATTGAGTCAATATCCCAACTGCAATGGTTTTGATTCATTTCTCATTCCTCCCACATGGTAACTGCTGACTTGTGCTAGAATATTGGTTTCCTGAATTCCAGAGGGCTGAGGAAATTTGTTGTTATTTAACTGTTTTCATTACTGTAGCCACCAAGCTCTGATCTGATTGTCCTGGAAGGATAATGGCCTAGGCGTTGCAGTTCTTGAGCCCAACCTCCTGGAAAAGTGAGGTATAAAATTCTGGCTCCAGCTGCCTGTTCCGGTATTTATTGACAATGTCTGCTATTTTCTGTTTTCGGCGGACATGTGGGGGGTTGTATGAATCACTTTCCAGCCTCTTTCTCCGACAAATATTTATTACTGTTTGTCTCACTAAAAAACCTGAAAAAGAAACAACGTTGTAATCAAGTTTAAACAAATTAAGTTGTGCCCCTGTGCTGGATTCACAGATAAAGGAAGTTTTGGGTTCTGTTCCACCTAGAAAATTAGGGGAAGATGCTCAGCAGCACCAAGTCAAGAACTTTTCTGAAAGACCAGCTGGTAACAGATTATCATGGTCCCCAGGGCTGTGAGACCGCTCTACTGTCAAACACAAATAAGAAAGGGACGAAGTCTATGGTACTCTAATCCAGCTGGAGGAGAAGGAATATTTCCCAGCTTTGCCAGTGCTGCACAGCAGCCTGCAACATTTCCCTGAGGATCAAGTGGGGAAACAACGTAGGACCCCAACACCATAAGAGCAGTATGACAGCTCAAGGCTACGTTGCATGAGGACATGTGGCATTCAGCTGGGTCTGAGGTGGCAAGATGTAACACTGGGGAGCCAGCCATATGAGCACTGATAACAGCAAGAATACAAAATCCATCACAGCACCAGCAGGGATGACAGAACTGTCCTCTCTGAATGGGGACAAAGAAAGACTACAGGTTGTGGCTAGAAACAGTTTGCCCTCATGGCTTTGCCACAGCTATTGCCCTTCCCTAAATCATACTTCTGCATACGGCTGGGAGGAGAAGGTTCAGAACCTAAGTAGCTACTATTGAGGCAAAACCAGCAGTAGACTCTCTTCTATTCCAAAATTAAATTCATAGGCAACTTTTATGAAAAAAGTGTCCATTAACTCCTTTTTTCTGCCTATAGAAGAGTGTCAGTGAAACTGCCACAAACACTGCTTGCCTTACCTAGAGGACCTGATTCCTGACAACCACAAACCACATATACTGAACTTAAGAGGTCAGACAAATTTCATTATGTTCTGCACCTGAAAAGACAGCACAACCTTAAGAAAACGCACCGTGTTCTTTATTAGTATAAACCATTGTCATCAGCTGAATTCAAAGCTTATTTGAAAACCTAAACTGGCTTTAATTTCCCCATCACTGAATGACAAGCAAAATCAGAACCTAGAAGTCACCCCCAACAGATCCCTACAATATTAGTTTTATGGTTATGTGCAAGTACCCTAATGTGAGTTTATTCATTTTAATCAGCCCTGGGAATAGCTTTTACTGGATTTCCAGTTACTGAATTTATAATAGCACAGATACCCAAGACTGAGTCATTAATATATCCAGGAACCCAGAAGAAGGTGGATAGCACACATGCACCCATTAACACAGGCCTGACAATCTCTGTGGCTTTTAATTGCAATCTTATTTCTAAACCGCAAGGACCAAACACAGCATGCTAGCACAATTCAGAATTCAACACTATCCTCTGATAGTCAGGTAACATCAGCACCTTGGCTCCCAATGATAAACATTTTTGAGCCCCATTTCTGATCTCTCCCACCTAAACTGCTCCTTTTCCTTCCTCCATTACTACTTCCATGCCCTCACCTGATTCTTACAGTTACAGTGGAGCCTACAGCTCAGCCGACTGAGCAATGCTGCCAGCTAACTGCTAAACACCTGCTCCCTCTGCTGTTCCTGCTTCCACTGTTGCTGCAAAAAGAATAAAGATGTGCTGTCATCCCAGTACTTCTTCCAATGAAAAATTCCAGATCACGCATTTTGCAGATATATCACCACCCACACACCACAGTCCCTGAGCTATCCTTAACTCTGTTCTGCATTAAATCGCTGGGATTAGCCAGATTTCACACTAACAGCATAACAGAAAAATAGAAACACATAGCATGAATAAAACTGGAATTAACACTCCTTTTGTATTTACTTTTTGTGAAGGAGTACAAACAAAAATATTGCCGGCAGGGTACTTGCAATGCTCTGTGATGGCAGAGTTAGTCAACGCCAAATGGGATGGAGTGGATCAGTCACTGAAATGCCTCTGGGTGAAAAGAAAAAAAAAAAAACAAAAACAAAAGAAAACACAGGAGTTCCTAAACATCTTTAGCTTACCAAGAGCTCTCCTACTGACTATCATTCCATCCACCAATGGGATAACCATGTTGAATTTCCCAGTTGCTCCTTGTAGTTTTATTCTGAATAAGCCAGTGTTTAAAGGATGGATGAAGATCACAGGAACTTCTTTCTCAGGAATGGCAGATCTTAAGGAAAAATATATGGCTGTTAAATCTAGTTCATCAGTCTAGCAGTTTCAATTAAAGCGGTCATTTTTCATCCATAGATTAAGTGTTAAAAGGATGCTAAAAGGTCTTGTGGCTAAACCAGCAGGGAGGGCAGGGGGCAAATGAGGCTTGATAGAGGTGGGGGAGGAGTCCCGGGGTTGGGGGTGAGGGCAATGGCACAACTGAAGTGCATCTACAGCAATGCACACAGCATGGGCAACAAACATGAGGAGCTGGAAGCCGTTGTGCAGCAGGCAAACTATAACTTCATCGCCAACACTGACATGTGGTGGGACTGGAGTGCTGCAATGGATGGCTACAAGCTCTTCAGAAGGGACAGGCAACTTAGGAGGGGAGGTGATGTGGCTCTATATTAGAGAGTGTTTTGATGTTGTTGAGCTCAGGGTTGGGAATGGTAAGGTAGAGTCCCTGTGGGTAAGGATCAGGGTGGGCCAACAAGGCGGACATCCTGGTGGGGGTCTGTAATAGACCGCCAAACCATGATGAAGTGGCAGAAGAGGTGTTCTGTAAGCAGCTGGTGGAAGTCACTCAATCGTCAGCTCTTGTTCTCATGGGGGGCTTCAACTTGTTCTCATGGGGGGCTTCAAC
>CM021750.1:952662-1013919 GCA_011075105.1 Heteronetta atricapilla
TGTTCTCATGGGGGGCTTCAACTTGTTCTCATGGGGGGCTTCAACTTCCCGGACATGTGCTGGAAATACAACACAGCCCTGAGGAAGCAGCCTAAGAGCTCCTGGAGCACGTGGAGGACAGCTTCCTGACTCAGCTGGTTAGTGAGCCTACCAGAGGGGTGCCCCACTAGACCTGCTGTTCAGGAACAGAGAAGGACTGGTGGGAGGTGTGGTGGTAAGGAGTTGTCTTGGCAGAGTGACCACAAAATGGTAGAGTGATCTCTATTCTTGGTGAAATCAGGAGGGCAGGAGGGGGGGTGTCAGTAAAACTGCTGCCTTGGACCTCCAGAGGGCAGACTTTGAATTGTTCAGGACACTGGTAGGGAGGGTCTCTTGGGAGCCGGTCCTGAAGGGCAGAGGGGTCCAGGAAGGCTGGACGCTCAAGAAGGAAGTCTGAAAGGCTCAGGAGCAGGCTGTCCCCATGTGCCATAAGATGAGCCGGCAGGGAAGAAGACTGGAGTGGCTGAACAGGGAACTTCTGCTGAATGTCCGGGAGAAAAAGAGAGATTGTGTCCAATGGAAGAAGGGGCTGGAAACTCGGGGAGAGTACATAGAAACTGCCAGCTGAGCAGAGAAAAACTCAAGATGGCCAAAGCCCAGCACGGGCTCAACCTAGCCACTATGGCCACTAACAAAAAATGTTTTTATAAATGTATTAACACCAAGAGGAGGGCCAAGGAGAATCTCCATCCTTTAATGGATGCAGGGGGGAAATGTGACTACTAAGGATAAAGAGGAGGCTGAGGTTCTTGATGCCTTCTTTACATCTGTCAGTAAAGACCTAGCCAGACCACTTATCCTTGGGGTACCCAGCCTCCTCACCTGGAAGGTTGGGATGGGGAGCAGAATAAACCCCCCACAGTTCAGGTGGAAACAGTTGAGACCTGCTGCTCCACCTGGACTGTCAAAAAGTCCATGGGGCCAGATGGGATCCATGTGGGGGTGCTAAGGGAGTTGGCTAATGTGATTGCTGGGCCGCTTTCCATCATCCGTCAGCAGTCATGGTCATCCAGAGAGGTCCTGGATGACTGAAGACTTGCTACTGTGACGCCCATCTATAAGAAGGGTCATAAGGAGGACCCAGGGAACTACAGGCCTGTCAGCCTGACCTCGGTGCCAGGAAAGGTGATGGAACAGGTCATCTTGAATGCAATCATGCAGCATATGCAGGATAAATGGTGGATCAGGCACAGTCAGAATGGGTTCAGGAAAAGCAAGTCCTGCCTGACCAACCTTATCTCCTTCTATGACTGAGTGACCTGCCTGGCAGATGAGAAAAAGGTGGTTGACTTAGTCCACCTAGACTTCAGCAAGGCCTTTGACAATGTCTCCCACAGTATCCTCCTGGAGAAGCTGGCAGCCCATGGCTTGGACAGGTACACTCTTTGCTGAGTTAAATGACTGGACAGCCAAGCCTAGAGAGTGGTGGTGAAGGGAGTGAAATCCAGCTGGCAACCTGCCACCAGTGGTGTTCCTCAGGGTGGTCGGTGTTGGGGCCCATCCTCTTTACTATATTTATTGATGATTTAGATGAGGGAATTGAGTGCACCCTCAGTAAGTTTGCAGATGACACCAAGTTGGGGGGAAGTGTTGATCTGCCAGAGGATAGGAAGGCCCTGGAGAGTGACTTGGCCAGGTTCTTTTGATGGGCAGAGGCCAATGGGATGAGGTTCAACACAGCTAAGTGCCAGTTCCTGCACTTTGGCCACAACAACCCCATGCAGCGCTACAGGCTTGGGGCAGAGTGGCTCAAAAGCTGTGCAGAGGAAAAGGATCTGGGGGTGCTGATTGATGCTCGCCTCAACATGAGCCAGCAGTGTGCCCAGGTGGCCAAGGAGGCCAGCGGCATCCTGGCTTGTATCAGGAATAGTGTAGCCAGCAGGACCAGGGAGGTGATCGTCCCCCTGTACTCTGCTCTGGAGAGGCTGCACCTCGAGTGCTGTGGTCAGCTTTGGGCCCCTCACTACAAGGACATCAAGGCCCTGGAGCATGTCCAGAGAAGGGCTACAAAGCTGGTGAAGGGCCTGGAGCACAAGTCCTGTGAAGAGCAGCTGAGGGAGCTGGGGGGTGTTTGGTCTGGAGAAGAGAAGGCTCAGGGCAGACCTCATTGCTCTCTACAACTACCAGAAAGGAAGGTGGGGGAAGCTTGGGGTCAGCCTCTTCTCACAGATGACTAATGATAGGACTAGAGGGAATGGCCTCAAGTTGCACTGGGGAGGTTTAGTTTGGAAATGAGGAGACATTTCTTCTGAGAAAGAGCAGTCAGGCATTGAGACGGGTTGCCCAGGGAGATGGTGGTGTCATCATCCCTGGTGGCGTTCAAGGAAAGGTTGGACATGGTGCTTAGGGACATGGTTTAGGGGGTGACATTTGTGGTAGGGTGATGGTTGGACCAGATGATCTTGGAAGGCTTTTTCAACCTTAATGATTCTATGATTTCTATGTGCATTCTCTGGACCTAAGAACAGTTATATTACCTATACTGTTTATGATCTTCTGTCACCAGAATTTCAAAGTCCTCCACACAGGAGGACTTCCTCCACTCATGACATGTATGTAGCATTAACTACCTCACAAGGGAGAAAATCAGGAAGGATGCTGATCACAGACTGAATAATAAAATTACACATATTCTATTACTTAATTTATGTTTACACCACAGCAATATGAAAAGCTCTTTCATTTCCCCCCCCCCAACAGAAACACTAAAGGAAATCAATTGCCTTTTTACTAAGACTGCCTACAGTTTTTGGGGTTCCCTGTGAAAGCTGAAAAATGTAAATAAATTCAGTTATGGCTTCTTCTGAAGTGCAGCCTAGACTGTTGTCTGCAAAAATCTAGAAAAACAATGAAAATAAGAGTAGTCTTACCTTACAGAAGTGCTACTGTTTGCTGTAGTTTCTACACCAGTGCTCGTCTCAGACATCAGATCAGGGAGGGGGAAGTTTTCTATGTGAAAAGGACACACAGAGTAAAGTTTAATGACCCCAGTTTTATTTATTTAGGTACCAAGAAGGATCAGTTATCACTAGTTAAAATGATGCAATCCTCAAGTATTTATGCCATGGATGTTCTGGAAACACAGCTGAGTCTTTTGTCTGTTTTAAGCATAAGCAGTACATGGAGTATATAGACACACCTCATTCATCCAGTGCTCAATGGATTACGTAACACATGTCCCAGACCCTCAATTTTCTTAATCCCAAAGGTCAAAATCTCCAGAAGAACAATGAAAGCAGGAAGGAGCTGAAGTGTTTCACAACAACAAGAAAAACTTTCAAATTATTATTCAGTAGCTTCTTTTCCCATATGCAAATATCAGCCTCAAAAACAGTGCTTGGAACTTCAAATGATACCACTGCTCACATCTGTAGTTCCTTTGAGCACCCCACATAGGGATAACAGTTTGCTCTGGCAAACGTGGCATTGTTCCTTGAGTCCAGTCTCTACAAATCCTCACCATAACCTACCACTCTGCTGCCTTGCACTTGGTAACAAGTGCCTGGATAATGAAGGTGCAGAAGGAATAAATAAGAACTTGAATCCCTGGAATGGGATGTGGTAGTTGCATCAATTTTTTTTTTAGTGGCTGAAGCTTAGAGTGTAAGGCCCGAAAATACTTTCTGGCATTAGAACTGGGGCGTTGAGTGCACCCAAAACCTGGATCTAGCAGAGAAAGACAATGGGAGGGGTGGGGGCGTGCACAGAAGTATTTTGAGGTGGAGCGAGATGGAGGACTGGCAGTTGGCACAAAGGTGATACCCTAGACTACAAAGTCAGTTTTTCCTCTGTCCAGATTCATAAAACATGAGACTAAAGCAAAAAATGTAAGCAGCATAAGGCAAAGCCTCTGGGCTACAAGAAACTTTCAAGAGCCTCCCCTCAGTCATCCAACTGCCAGCCTTACTGAGGCTCACAGACTCATTTCTTCATCTTCAGGCCCATAGCTCTGGGAGATTCCCATGGCTGCTCTAAGAAGCAGCTGAGCAGAAATGCGTGTGTAGCACAGTCACTGTCTCTCCAGTGAGCTGGCTTTAGCTGCCACCCACAAAGGGACAGAAGCTCAGGAAGAGAAGTGGTTGTGGAACTCCTGGAGCTAAGGGAACACCCTCTGGGCCAATGGTTGGATGAGGAGGTGATGCTGCAGAACTGGTGTGTATTTTGATCCCAGGCAAAGCTCTGAACTATGCACTGCAGACAAGAAAGTATTTGTGTCAGAGACTTTCGTAGGAAAGGAAAGAGTTTACACCTGCAATTAATGGGAAGCCTCCTCTGATCTCTTCTACTCACTTGATTGCTTTTCTCTGGGAGGACTAGGAGTTAATTGAGGTCCCCTCTTACTGCTAAACTAAGAGCTACGATCAGAAACAAAGGCAGAATAAACAATGTAAAATAGAGTCTGTTGCTGGCAGCCTTACAGACACTACCAAGCTAGGTCAGTACAGACAGGCTCTCACATCACACTAAAGCCTGCCCCATGGCTTTGAACCAGCACGCAGAAACTCTTGGGGACAAAGGACTCTTCATGCCTGGGGGACAGCTGCCCATCACTGTCCACATTATGGCTATAACAGGATGGACTAAGCTGGGTCTCTCCCAGGATATTCAGCATCTAGAGTCAGGGAGGAAACAACAACCCAAAGAGCATTAATTTAGCACAAGGAGCAGGACGCTGCCTGAATAACGGCATGTAGAAAGGAAACTGGACCACACAGCACCATCCAAACTGGCACCCTGAGCAAAGAGTAATGAGCCCTCCCACATGACAGATTGAAGTAGAAAGTTTCAAAGGCACCATCAAAACAAGGAAGCTGATGATCCCTTCAACACAGAATGATTTGATCAAAAGTAAAACTAGTCAGAAACTCATTTTTTTAAAGGAAACATAACAGCTCCATTCTGAGTAGACAGCAGCTGAGAAGAACTCAGTAATGGGGGTGCACACTAGCATTATACATTAAGCTTAGGGAGAGGGTACATAAGGGCATTTCACATGTACTGCCAGAGTTAAAATAATCTCCAGACCTACATCCAGTGATTCATTTACACCTCACGGACCATCACTTAAATATCAGAACAGTTTTAGAATCTTAAGTGTCGGTTACAGAAATAAGGATTTAGCATTCTTTAACAGAGGAATGAAACCAATTTTTTTTCCTCTGTTTTTCTGTTCTGTTGCTACACTAAAGAACAATAAGAATTCTACGCACCTATGTCGTCATAACGTTCAACCCAGACCACATACACTTTGGTTTCAGGTCCCATTGGTGGAATGGTCCGGCCCTGAGGCACTTTCTTGGATCTGGAAGTAGGACTGAGCTGTTTTGAACACAAGAGAAAAGCAGCATTTGCAAACATTGTAAGTCCAGTAATTTATCTACAGCATCTCCACAGTTGCTCCTTAGTCTCAAACAGGTACAACCTCTGCCAATGATTAAGATGGGACAGTTGCAGTGGAACTACCCTCTTAGAAGCAGTAATTTGGGTCTCCACAATGCTTATATTCAACATAAATGAGAGAAAAGCCTCCTTTTTCTTTAGACATTGATAACAATGTCAATTATTTCTTATTTCCCGGCTTTGTTACATACTGTCTGAACTGCACTCATTTCAATTGCTTTATGTTCCCAGGAAACATGCACGTGCACTGCTGTTTTCCCATGCTATTGTGGAAGACCCAGCACATCTATCATGGCATTGTTTTATGATATTTCCATTATTTTTTCAATATTTCAGAGCAAAGCTGCACACTGCCCAAGGAAATGCGCTTTTCCTTGCTAATTTCCCCATCCAATTCAGTGAGCTAAACTAAAGTTCCTGCCTTACACTTACTTGAATTTGTCCCCAGCTTTACTGCATTTATACTAATAGCCAATTTTTGCAGAAGTCCAATAAAAATACATCTAGGCAACTGCAATTATTTAGATTAGTCATTTAATGATCTTAAAAATTCATCTATTTCTTTTTTAAACACTCTCAAAGATCCTAAATCAATAGCTAAGTACATTTGGAAGTGAATTTTATACAATAAACAAGCAGTTGTAAATCCTTTAACTGTTATAGAAGTTCATCGTTTTCTGTTTTGCTACCCTACAAAAGCAACTTCACATTTGATAATTCAACCACAACTGACCCATGATATTTTAAACTGACAAAGCATGAAAAGTCTTCATGTCAATCCATTCTACATTTTCAAGCATTAATTGGAGTCTGAATTACTTTGTAAATACTGCATATACTTTTCCCTGCATATAGTTCAAAATTTAAGTATGCAGGATGTTTCTATGTAGTATTGTTTAATTTATAATAATTTATATTTCATAAATGTAACCTACCATTCTCATACTGCAGGTGCAAATGCTAGCAGGACTGAAGTTGTTGTTAATTAACATCTAAGAATGAGGAAACTGAAACGTGTACTGTAAAAAATGATGTAGGATTGCCAGTGTGCTTCTTCAAAACAAACCAAAACATAACAAACCATAACAAGAAAGAAAGCCATTTTCCAGTGCAAGTTTTGCCTTACCCGATGAGAGGGATTAAGATTGTCTGTATGATTGGGGAAGAGTTCAAGTGTCAAAGATGGCTGCTTTAGTATTCCTGGCAGCAGATCCATGTTGGAGTCACTTTCTTGGTCAGAGACATTGCTTTCCAGTGAATCAGCTGTAACCAAAAGAAATGTGAATTTTGTCTTACCTTCTGCCAAAAAAAACCTAAGTTGTCATCATACGTAGAGTTATGCAACTAAAAAAGGTGAGGTTTTTGAAACCTTATATACATGGATATACAGTCAAGTCAAAATAGATGTCAAATCAGGGAGAGTTCAGCAGTGGACAATTTACAGTTATTCTAGAAAGTGACAAATTAAAGCACTCCCCATGGATTTTAGAAGCATCCTGTCTGATTGCATGGTTTCCTACACAACACAGTCTCTTCCTTTCTATGGATATAATAGTCTCTTCTCAAAGAGACTTCTGCACACTGGTTCCAAAGACTTCATGAAAGCTCTTGCTCACCTACACAGCAATTAGGCAAACACTCCTCCATGAGTTGCAGGAATATGTCATCAAGAGCAGTGAAAGGAAATAAAGACATCAAGGCATTGCCAGCTGAACTGCTCTGAACTCATTGGCAGGGATGAGCATTATTATTATTATTTACAGTATCATGACTGCAGACCAAACTCACATGTCCAACCAAACACACTGAGGCAAACAGACAGTGTCACGCAAACCTGGATATATTCTGAGGCCTAGAAGTGGTACAGAACAGATACTGTCTCAGGAGTCAAAAACTCCTGGATATTGGATATTTAAATCAAAATATCAGTAGTTTTCTGGCAAGAGTCTTGCTATTCACACCTCTAGTTTGCTTATTTGGTTTCTGCTTCTGACAGAGCTCTCTAGATAAAAAAAAGAGTTTTTTTTTCCCTCTAAATAGCATGCACAAAATGATCTTACTTAGGGACTCCACTGGTGATGGGACAACAAAAGCTATTTCTGTCAAGGCATCAGCATAGTAGAGCACCTTCTTCTGCCCATTAAAGATACTTGCCCCAACGTCTTCTGAAATAATTACATCATCTGAAAGAGGCAGAAAAGGAAAGTTAAGAGGAAGGTTTACCTCTCTGTGCACTTCCTCAGGAGAAGACCTTAAAAAAAAGGTAAAATGAAAAGAAATCATGCAAATCTCATTTTAAAATCAGAAGATTTCAGTCAATTTTCATGGTGAACAACCAATCTCAAAGAATTTTTTTTGTTATCTTGAGGGATATAGCATTTTGGGTTGGAAAGAAGTTTCATTTTGAAAATATTTAAATTATACTTAAGATAATATCATATTCTCCTTGGATTCAGTAGTCTGTTCAGTAAGCATCTGCTACAAGCATTAATTCAGTAGCTATTTCTACCCATTTCCTCTAAGACAGACACCATTCAGTTTGTCAATAAATTCGCAAATGCAGCTTACAGCATTTACAGCTTCAGCCTGACACTATTCTGGAATTTAAGCCAATTTCTATAGATTCTTTGATGGAAACATGCTATAAGCAAATTAGCAAAAACACCTTTTCCTTCCCCATCACTCTTCCTGAAAGAATAGAAGGGCTTTAAGCTGAATTATTTCTCTGCACCAGTTTACAGAAGAGCCCTTGTAATAGCTGCTTCAGCAAAACCACTGGAGCAGAGAAATTCAAAACTCTGACACAAAGAAGTGGCCAGAGGCATGCAGACCTCTGAGTCATGCTATACCAACAGGGAAGCATTCCTGCATCTCTCAAGCCCATTGCTCTCAAGGACCATCATTTCAACCCAAATCCAATTGCTGGGGGGAAGGGGGTAGGACACAACACATGCTCGTGGATTTATTTTAATCACATCTCACTGGAAGCTCTTTTAGGTTTGTGTTTTTGTTGTTTGTTTGTTTTTGTGTGTGTTTTGCTTTAAGCAGAACCATCCACAAATAGAAAACACGTTTAAGAGAACAAGTAACATTAGCCACAGCAGAGAGTAGGGAAAAAAAATCTAAGCATTCTTTACAAGCTCCTCCAAATGTAGCAAGCAATGGCTAAAAATCTGCAGCAACAGATTTAAAGTAAAGGTGCAACTCAACCTGTTTTTTCCCAGCAGCAGAGCTGATTAGAAGCAGCCCTCCTTCACTCCCATTCTTGATTGCTTTTTCTTTTCTTTAACCAATTAGCCTTTTTGGTGGTCTATTACTTAATCCAAACAGCTGACGTTCAAAGTGAACTTTTAACATCCACATTAAAAAGCACATATCAAAACAGGTTACCTCACTAATTCAGGGCACTGTCATCTGTGCAGTTGTACTGACAAATCCAACCGCAAAAAGAAGGGAGAGGGCTCTGCCTCAGAGTAAAGCGTAACAACCCCATCCTCAAAGAAATATTAAATCAAGCCCTGGCCATTTTGTAACCTCTCCTGACTTGTTCTGAGAAAGCCATGCCTCTGGTTCTCTTAACTTCTCCCCAACATTTCAAAACTTCTATCATGCATAGTTTTATTCAGAAAAGCCTTTAGTTGGTCACAGTATAAGACAAGCCCAGAGGAGTAGTTGCTGTAGTGGAAAAGAACAGACTAAATTAAGCAGGACAGGAGAAGAGCTGTGTGTAGGCTGCAGCCTCAGTGACCTGCAAACAGGGGCTTGTTTTCTTTACTTACTAGCAAGCATGATTACAGCAAATGTATTCATCAACATCTCATTTAAGCTACTTACAGAACACTAAAAATCACAATATTGTAAGCACGTCTGCTGATATACACATTATAATCTGTATCCAATTTCAGATGAATACTGGTTTAGGGTTATACATGAAGACCCACCAAGTCTGCTAGAAGTACAGAATACAGGTGTTTCTTGCTGAGACTACTTTCTCCCAACAAACACTGACATTACTTTTCCTTACTTTGGCTTGAACCTTAGTCTATTTACACATTTCTTTCTAGTAAATATTCATGTTTATCCAAAAAAAAAAAACAAGTACGCAGGTGCTCAGATAGGTATCTGGGAGAAAAAAAAAAGCATCCTAGAGGAGACAAAACATTTTAATTTAATGTTAGACCATTTACCATGCCTTACCTTGTTCAGGTCCCTCTTCATCACTGCAGCTATTGATTGACCAGCTTGTTGAAACATGCCCAGTCCACCCAGGGTGCTTCCCTACATCCACCGACCAGCCAAGAGACAGCAAGAACTCCAGGAAGTGTGGCTGAACAATTCTGGAAGACTCCATGTTCTTCAGGATCTGAAACAACCAGCAGCACCATGGTATGTACAGAAGACTCCAGGAAGCAGCTCTTCCCCCCCACCTTTGGTTTTGTAATTAAAAATACTGTGGCACTGAGATGGTTTTGCCCAAGTACAGCTGTTCTGGAACACCAGGCTTTCTATATGGACACCAGTCCCTGCTGCCCAGCATCATTCATCCTGCTTGGCAATGTTCTGTTCAATCAAATCAGCTTTCCACTGTCGTTGCTGAAGCCTGCAATCACAGCGCTACAAATGGTGGTTCTGAGATTTATCCAGTCATCAGGGATAAAGCACAGAACTGTTCATTGTAGAATGTGCATCTGCAGACATAAGAGAATTTTCACTATTGAGAGAAAACTTTAGGAGAAATGCATTTCACCACTTCTAACCCGTATCTGACACACTGATTTAGGGCACAGGGGCCTCACTGCACATTAAATTATGAAAGATTTTGCAAAACAATTTTCAGCAGGACTGAGCATGCACTTTAACCAAGTGCAACATTGTACTGTTCATTTTGAACCGTAATCCCACTTCTTATAATGATCTGGGATGTTTCCACATCCAAAGACAATTCCTATCCCATTGTGACTGAGTGAAAATTTAGAGCTTCACCAAGTGGCATGCAGGGAGAAGCAGATAATTTGTGATTTGATCTATCAAACCACTGGGATGTAGAAGAGGCAACACTGGATAGTGCATCTGTCCTTCCTTTCTGGGCCACATATTTATTTTATTAGTTTATTTAGTTTATTTTGTGGCCAGAGCGTTTTTGGTTTTCGTTTGTACAGAGGCAGTGCGCTGGGACTCTGCCCTGGGACAGAGACTCTACTGAAGCAGAACTGCACCATCAGGGACAGACCCTGGAAGGAAAGTGGAAGGAAAGCTCCCAGAGAGGAGGCTCTTCGTGCCCACACAGTCCTAACACCCAGGCGTAACACCCTGTACAATATTCAGCAGTGACCAGGCACACTGCACTGAAATACTGCTGATATGCTCAATGAAGTCATAGCTATGCTTCAGGATGAACTGAAACACGAGGTAGCTTAGAAAACAACAACTGCAGAAAACGTGCAAGCTCAAGATTTACACAAATGTATGGTTTTATATCTAAGCTCCTTCAAAAACAGAACTTACAGTAAAGTGAGAATGAACGAGTATATTCAAAGGACCATTAGCATTATGAAGTATCATGATATAAGAAGCATGGGGGCAGTTTCATTACCCTGTATAAATATATTTGGTGAGACCCCTCTAGATTGTAAATGTGTATCACCACAAGAGAACATGTGGGGCTAATGCAGGAACCCTCAGGTTAGACAACACTACTCTGGGCTGTGCAGCATCGGCTAAAAAAAGAGCTGACACCACTCCTCGTGAAAGGAGTGGGAATCACCTTGCAGAACAGAATTAGTTCCTGAGTTAGAGATGCACAAACACACACACTGATGGGAACATACACATGGATGGCTGAGTAGGACTGTGCAGGCATCTCTGCTCAAAGCAGCATTGTTACTTGGCTTTGATCTTCTCTGCTCCCGACTTTTGACTTATTTCTCTTTTGTTTCTTTTCAAACACAGAAAGAGCATCAGTTTTCTCCCTCAGCTCAGTGCTGTAGAGATGAGTACCTTACTAACTTGACTGTGACTTTGCACAACCAAGAAGGCTTAGAAATCATTGCAAGATGGCCAAGGATCTGAAGCAGGAATGGCATCTTTACAATGTCTGTCTAAATGTGCCCAAAAGCTATCAAATATAAACATTTTTTTAAAAAGTTGACATGACAGAACTCCTAAGTACTGACTAATTGGATATCCAAAGCTCAGCAAGTTCTGTAGGACTAAGTAATTTCTGCAAATAAATCTCACCTGTCTAAATCCATAATTACATGTAAACATCAGAGGAAAAAAGCATTCTGCTAGCTCAGCAAGAGCATAACATTTCTGGAAGGCTGGTAGATATCAAACCCTGTATATCTTGTTAGCTAACTTTGGAGACTGCTTACTTGTTACTCAAAACCTGAAAACTCACAAACAGCATGATGCTAGCCTCAAGAATTGGTGGTGTATTACACTCAGATATGGAAGGTGCTACTGTGTTCTGTCATTGTATATTCACAGAACATGAGGGAACCACATGTTAATTATTTTTGAAGCTATGCTTCTACTCTTTAGTATGACAATTACTAATAGAAATGAGGAGAAAGTACCACAAAAATATTTCTAACGAGCCCATAAGCCTTCTTAATGTAGTGAGTTTCTAGAGAAATCACAATTTAGACTTGCACAAAATAACCTGATTAACCTAATCGTATTTGAATGTAAATAGTATAATACAGAGACTTACAAAGCAGTAATACTTTTTTGTAAAAAGTTTTCATTTCTTTGACATACGTTGAGCATTAGAATCAAACCTAAATACCTGGATATCACACACAGCCAGAACTTCCAATTGCAACTTCCCTACAAACTGAGCCAACAAATCTGAAACACATTTCTGATATGAATCTTTGAAGTCTACCAATAGTATATTTTCATTAATATACATACAAAATGCTTTATCAAGACCTCACAGAAATCCTAGATGTAGATAATAATGTACTTCAACCTACAGATGAAAAGGTATGGAGTAATTTGTTACAGCTCACATCGTAAATACACAAAGCTCAGAATCACTGTTTTCAGTACTCTGCTCTAGTCACTAACAGTGATTCTTTGCTTATATGAAGATTACCAGAAACAAGACAAAAGACTAATCACTCCAGCCTTACCTCCTGGCTTGTTTTCTGGCCTGCCTTCATGTAGAAAACAAAAACAGTATCAAAAGGACGACATGGTAGTAAATCCAAGTAGCCAAGGTCATCGAAAAACCCAGGAAGAGCAGGGTCAAGAGCAATCAGGTGAGGAGGTAGACGACTGTTAGCAGGCTCCTATTCAACAGAGTTCAACAGCTTAAAAAAAATCTTTCATATCAGAAAAGTTCTTTATGGCTTTCATAATGATCCATTAAGAAAAATAACATTTTGCTCAAAAAAGAACACTCCCTTCCACAACAAATGCAGCAGAGACTTTCAAAATACTACATGACTATGTACAATCACATTGTATCTAGTTTTGTTGATATGTGACATATTAATACGATATATAAAATGCCAAGCACTTTTATATTTTTGTAAGAGCTCCATCGCCTATAAATGTTGACAGTATTCCGGAAGAAAACACAACAAATAAAAGGGAAAATCCACAGGTAAGAGGCAGAATTTCAATTTAAGGATGTGGATTGTCTCTATAAACCATTGTTACTTTAACTTCAGAAAGAATAAACTCTACAATCTACATGTACTCTAAAGTGTTTATATATTGTTAAACCACTTCAACACAATAATCTCTGTAACAGAACTTCTAAGGGAGTTGTATTTTAGAAATGCTTACAAAGTAGCCCTAACTCAAGCTGGAGAAATAGTGTCAAATATAACCAGGTGAATGTGATAGCTTGTACCTACTGCACAAATATAGTTAGAGCCACCTATTCAGAGCATATTCACCTGGAGGTGTGGCCTTTCACAACCATGTTCTTAATCCTGGAAGACTAAAGTTCATCACCTTATTCAAGCAGACTACAGCACAACAGCAGATGGTATTGCAAACAAAGATCTTCCACTAACAAAACTTAAGTTTTCCTCTTTTGCTAAGCCAAGTTGTATGGGTACTGATGCCATTAGTATAACACTAAGAAGTATCAGGTCACCTTCAATGCCTCTAGAGACAGAAACCCAAAGTGAGAGAGGAACAGGCGTGCTGTCTGGAACTCCTGGGCTGCTGGCGGGGGCTTACACTCTGTAATTGGATCAGGAAAGCTCTTCTTACGCCACTCCTCTTCACTTTTCTGATCTATGGAAGTCTCAAAAATAATCTGCTGGGCCATGCCATTCCTCAGCTTCTCATGTCGCTCTTCAAGCTGCAATACAGTGCGCAGACATGGAATGTTGAATTGACTCTACTGTGATCTCTCCCAAACACAACAGCTCCATCGTTTAGCAAATCTGTAACTCACGTGCAGGAGCTGCTGCAACTCCACCAGCATGATGTGTACTAAAGTACTATCAACAAGACCTTGCACAAGGTTACAAGGTGAACGTCTCAACACCCTGTTTGCAAGGGAGAGCTGTTGCAAATTATGGACTCAGTTATCAGCAACAGCCTCTCCCTTTTAAATGGGAAGAAACTAAAGTGAATTTGGCATTGTGAAACTTTAAAATACTTTTTTTTTTTTACTTACTTCCTCATTCACAATTTCATGTAAATCAGGAATGCTCAAGTCTGCTTTCACAAATGGGATCTTGTCCACTTCTTCAGGAAAAGGGCGATGCTTGACACTGTATTTTAATCCAACATCATTTTTAGGAGCTGGTCGAGGTTCTGGTACAAAAGTCTGTCAAAAAAGGGGGCAGGGGATAGTTTCACTCAGGGCATTACATCATTAGACAACACATTATAATGGGAAATGTACCCTCCCACCACAAGTTTACTAATTCTTCCATGAGAGGTATCACTAAAAAGCATTCAGTAATACTTTTAAAATAGACTTGTATTAAAAATGTCATTGTAATTTTATTTTTTTTTTAAAAAAGACACTTTTGCTTTTTGTGGTGATTGCAATCATGGTACCTATTATACTTGCTTACCATCTAACCTCTAAGCAGTTGCAAATACTAATAAAATGGCTATTAATCCTCTGCATCAGAGGAATAAGCAGCAGATCGAGGGAGGTGGTTGTGCCCCTCTGCTCTGCCCTGGTGAGGCCCCACCTGGAGTACTGCATCCAGGTCTGGGGCCCCCAGCACAAGGACAAGGTTCTGTTAGAGCAGGTCCAGAAGAGGGCCACAAAGTTGATCAAGGGGCTGGAGCACCTCTCCTATGGAGAAAGGCTGAGAGAGCTGGGGCTGTTTAGCCTGAAGAAGAGAAGGCTCCAGGGAGACCTCGTTGCAACTTTTCAGTACTTAAAGGGAACTTATAAAAGAGATGGAGAGTGACTTTTTACTCAGACAGATAATGTCAGGAAAAGGGGTAATGCCTTTAAACTAAAAGAGGGGAGATTTAGAGTTTAGTAGGAAATTCTCCACTCAGAGTGGTGGGGCACTAGAACAGGTTGCCCAGAGAGTTTGTGGATGCCACATCCCTGGAGGTGTTCAAGGCCAAATTGGATGAGGCCCTGGGCAATCTGATCTAGTTGGTAGCATCCCTGGCCATGGCCGTAGGGGGAGGGGGGAAGAAGTTGGAACTAGATGGTCTTTGGTCTTTAAGGCCCCCTCCAACCAAAACCCTACTTTAACCCTACTGACTATGATGTCAACAAGTCAAGCTGAGAAGCCCTGGAAGTGAACAACAACAATGCTGTGGGTCAGGAGTGAGATGCCCTGCTAAGGTATCAAAAAGACTTGCATTAGCTATTTTAATGCAATTTTGACATTGCTATTGTATTGTGCTACACCATGTAATTCAAAAACTGAAGTTACCAATGAAAGCAGCAGGTCTAGTTGCAGGTTTGCAGGTGCATAAGATCCAAGCAAGCAACACCTTTATACCTTGGAGGCTGCTTTCTAAGTTTATTTACAACCCAGTACACTTGAAAAGGGCAACACTTAAAGTTATATAATGCCTTTAGGTTAGAACAGTTCCCTTAAAACTGGTAGGAAGGTCTCCAGGCAAGATGTGACTCATCCTTTGGTGACTGAGGCAACACACTTGGACTGACGCTATTTAGCAAAACACTTCAGCTTAATTGACAGGACAGCTCCAAAGGCATCAAGTGAAGGGTCTTCCCAAAGGCTGCTCTGCAGAGACCAGAGTCATCTAAATGTTAACATGACAGCTGAGACTGACAGGCCCATATTTCAGCTACATTGTTATTTCCTGTATTTTACTAAGGGTCATATGAAGACTTTCAAGATTTGGAGATGTTTACAAAGAAATTTTGGTAACCGAAGGATATACTCCACTAGGCAACTGCAGTATGAGAGTCCTTTAAAATGAGATTGGGCTATTTCTCCTTTATTGTTCCTGTCCAGAAGCATTCCATCTAGAGTCCAGAGTCCATCTAGAGTCCAGTCTAGAGTCCAGAGTCAGTCTAGATAGATTTTTTTTTCCCACTGTAATTTTACTGCCATCTTTGCAACACTGGGCTTTGCAGTTAATAGCTGTTCTCTCTGCAGCATCTCATACTATATCTCCAGACTTTGTTTCTTCTTCTGCAAGAGCTTTGCCTGACATCCTAAAATCAGCACCAACACTCATGCCTACACAACTAAGCACACTGTACATTGTCCCATCACCTCCGAAGATGCTTTCAAAAAACAGAAAGTATGAAGAGTTCCCCCTCCCACTCCCTTAAACAAACCTAGACGGCAACAGCGCTTTCACAGCCTGTCTTTATTATTAATCACAAGTTGTAAAGAGTCACCAGAGATGTGTCAACATTACCTACAGCTAAAGGCCCCGTGGCTCAGCCTTAATGTATAATCACCAGTTCTGCGGGGCTGTCTCACATTAGTGGAATTTCTGCTGAACATCAGCAGTTAAAGATTTCTTTATGGGCTTTGATAGAGACCTTTTGATTTGCTTTAGCTCCTCTTGGTAAAAGACAGAGTTGCTGGGCCCATGCAAATCTTCCAGATGTCCCACGGATCAAAATCGTGACAGAAGGGAAAGAGTCATCTGTAAAGCACATGGGTTAAAAGAATAGTACATCATCATAAAATACAAATACTTCATTGAGCAATAATTTAACCATAAAGTCATGATTATAGAGATTTTGTTTTCAAGGACAACTCCCTTCCTGACCCTAAAAACAATTTCTAGTGAGTAGAAAAAAACACTGAACATAATCCTCCTCTGTGCAGCAGAAAACTACTAATGCTCAGTAGTAGCCAGATCTGCTGTTTCATCATTAAAAGTAACCTTCATCCAAATTCATGTAGATCACTCCAAGTTGCCTCCTGGAAATTAAAAAAATAAGTTATTCAGCCACTGCCTGTTTAGGTATGACAAAGGTCACATGGAAACACAGTTTCCATGATACTTCTGTGACTTTCTGTAAAGGTCCACCCCCAAATAATGGCGATAAGAACAGTGGAAGAACAAGAGATAATGATGATACGAAGACAAGGAAGATTCTGACATGACACAGTGAAAAAAATTATACCAGAAGGAGCTATACTGGAATATGGACACAGAACTTGTCCTCAGAGGTTTCCAAGATCTGTTGGGACAATGCCATAAGCAACCTGCTCTAAATTCAATACAGACCCTGTTCAGAGAACTGATCCTGTTCAGAGAACAGGAGGTTAGACTGAAGTTTAGTCTTCAGTTCTCCTATGGTGCCTTTCAATTTGCACGATTGTAGTTCTAACACTTCAGGGATTCCAGTTTCTCTTCAGGATGTAAAGGCCACTGAAGTTTGCTACCTTAGCAGACAAATCACTATAGTATAGTATATGTATAGAGGTATACCTATAAATACATTTTAAAATAAAACTAAAAGCTATATACCTATCTTTTGTGCATTTAAACCATAAATTGACACCACCAGGTAACTACTAGATATGTATTTCTCCCCCCATGGGCAGCATACCCAATGTACAGGGTACAGCACATTTACATATGCACACATATAAAACAAACCAGCTCCCCACAATAATCCACTTCAGTGGTATGCCTCAAAAGTAATTTGACACACTTACACGTTACTGCAATTAATCTTATATTTCAAAGGGGATTGTAAGCAAGTTCTGCACAACAAGTAAGGCTAATTTAATTTCAGATTATAATAGCTTTACAGGATTCCTCAGTAATGCATTTAGCACAGGCAGAACAAGGATAAGATTTGCTCAGCTGTTCTGTCATGTTCTAAGCTGTTCCTGTCAGGAACACATTTGCTCAAATACAGACACAGTGAACATATGGCAATGGTTCCCAGGATGAGCTGCAAGATCTGTTTAGTGATTCTCAATGAGATTAGAGCATTCTGGACCACAACTCATAAACTAACAGTTTTTCTCTAACTATTGATGGACATAATCTGAGCTCACGATGCTAGTTCAGTGCAATCTCTGTTTTCAAGACTAGTATCTAGACTCAATCCTGTCCATAGATGAGGAAAATACATCTGTGTCAGGTTAACATATCCAACAAACATTAGTCTTAAGTGGAGCTAGTACAAAAGAGGAGTTTCATCTACTCTTTTAGGTGATGCCTGGATACATGAACATTCATAGGATGGACTTCAGGGGATTAATATTTCAATTCAAAGCATCATGTCAATACCACCAGATTTTTTTAATGCAAGCTCTCCTTGGTCAAAGCATACAAGGCTAAAACAAGTCAGAAAGAAAAATTCAGCTGTGAACGCCAACACTCTGTAGTAGATCTCTTTTACAGTAGGTATCATTGACAGAACAGAATGCCATACTAGAAAGCTATAGTGGCTCCTTAGCAACTAAAATTGTGCTGAAAGCACCCACTAGGTTAACTAGCCACCATGCTGAGACCAATTAGGTTTGAGCACCATTAAGGTCTACTTGCTGAGCACCAATCCCCATCAAACATCCTATACTCTCAATGTTTTTCATTCTTTTATAACATGGATCCACCAGCTATAATTTAGATGGCAGTCACCTGCAAGTATCTGGATAAAAAAACTGCATGAACAATTTGGGTGAGCTTGTATATGCTTGACTATCACTGACACTAAAGTTATTCCAGCCCCTTCATTCCAGAGCAACATTCTGCTCAACGACACGTCCACAGAACAGGTAATGTGAGAGGTACTTGATGAAGCACCTTTATTTTATAGCTGCATGAAGAGAGTTTTAACTAGAGGAACAAGGGAAGAGGAAGTGTTGAACTTACTCTGTTCATTCCCCAGAGGCTGTTCCAACATTGCGAGGATGACACTATTATCCAAAACAAAGTAACGGAAGCTATGTTTGTTTATGGTAGGTAGACGAGAATATTTAATTAACGTGGTTTCATTCACTAAGCTGCAAGGGGAAGCAGGGCCACTGGGAGAAGGAAATGCTCCAAGTAACTGCATAATACTGCAAATAAGAAAAAAGTTAGAAGTTACAAGAGATTAAAGATTTATTGTTCCATCCAAGCATGGACTTTCACTCATATTCTTCATTTATATCTTGACGTAGCAGTTACCCTTACAGTTAATAGGTTTGCCCTGATAACCCTTATCTGCACTATACCGTCAGCTAGTTATAAAAGAGAACCAGTAATTTCAGAAATATGTACATAAAGTCTTTTTTGTAAGAGTAGTCTGCCTACAGAATAAGTTTCTTTATAACCTAGGTTAAAATTTTTATAATTTAGGTTATAAAGATATTAAGTTATATTTTAAAGCACAAAAATCTGTACCATTTGACAGCTTTATGTTCATTCTTGTAAGAATATTATGGATGACTGAAGATATTCCCCCATAATTTAACCAACTATTGAACATCAACAAGCAAGGCAAACATAAGACTCCTAAAAATACATATTTATATCATCAGAAATTATGTAGGATCTTCCCAACAGTAAGATGAAAACTATGACAGAAGCCAGCAGTGAGAGTTGAGGCTTGTGTCCAGTGTCAGTGACTGAAGATCCTATGATCTGATTTTCACTCAGCGCCACCACCCAGACAAAAAATAAAAGTATTGATGCTCTCCTGCCACACTTTTCACTTTACTTGGTAAATAGATATTTTCATCTCTCCAAACAGAAAGAAGCAACCATAACGGTTTGTCCACAGGTTCCAATGAGTAGCTGTTTTTACCTTGGTAACACGGTTACCAAGTTGTTGGTTACACAATTGTTTTTATTAACAGTAAAGTTTATAATGATTTTATTAAGTAGAATAATAAAAAAAAAGCAAGCAGCTATCACCTTTTCCAAACATATTTGTATTACTCATCTTCAATTTGTCTTGTCTACTATAATGTTATTCATCCAGTAAAAGAGTGCTTTTCAGCTTCTCTGGAGTGAATCTCAATTTTCATCTCCATGCTCCCTCTCCCCAACCCACGCATCTGCAATTGCTTTTTCAGCAGAATCTCTCAAATCTATTAAGTCCAATTCCTTGGGCAGAATGATACCCCAGCCTGCACTGGCTTACACCTGTGACATGTGCCACGTGCCACGGAAAAGGAGAAGGGGAAATGGAAGGACAGGCTGACAGGGTGTGGCGGGAGATGCAAGGAACTGCTGGCTGCAGAGAGCACTGGCCAGAACCAGGACACCAGGGGCTGCAGGCAGGTTTTGCTCTTCAAGTAAGAGAATGGGCAGAAAAGGACGACAGTAATCACAGGGATCTTTTTTCTGTTGGACACCTATAACGGGAAGAGGAAGACAAAGGCAGTGCACAAGACAACCCTGCCCAAAAAGCAAACTAGATGGAACTTCTGGGTGACTTTTCAGATGCTCTTGCTATATCAGAGACCTCATCAGGTGAGAACCCCTAATTAGAACATTTTCTCTGACAAGGCAATGCTAAACAACAAACATCTTTGACAAATTACATACCATGTTAATGTAGCTTCAGCAGCATCCTTCACTCTCATGGATGCAGGGTTTGGCTCCTTATCTCCTTTATACTTGACCTCTTGTTCACTGTTTTTGGATTTACTTCCTGAAATGCCCAGCTCCACAATCTCCAGTACCTCTTTTAAACAATCCTAAAACATAAGAGGACCTACCTTAAAACAGAAACACACTAACAGATGCCTCAAAGACCTCGGTGAAACAACAGTAGACCACTGATTCAGATAAAATGCTACTGGTTATCTGAGCTCAGAGATAAATGCAGAAGATTATTTTAACAGACAGTGTTGGAATAAGATCACATTTACTACAGGAATTATATTTTCTCTGCATACAGATGTCTGATTATGTTTTATGCCTCTATATCTCATGCTGGAAAGTGCTCTGAATGAATATATGCACTATATATTCCATTCCATTACACATGTAGAAAACAGTCAAGAGGACTAAGAATGCAACTGAAAAATGTAAACATATTTTACAAGATAATAAAATGTATTTCTGGGGTTATCTGCAAAACTTTTTATTAAGTTCTAAGGTCATTAAGAACAAACTCATCTGAAGAACTGCAAGAAACCCTTTTCCAAATCTGTCAATTGCTAACAGCTTTCATAAAGAAGCAAAGTATATCATAGTATCTAATTCATTCAGAGAACAATAGCAATATTCTAAAAGTAGACAGGAAAGCAACAAGTCTATTGCAGAAGAGGCCAACACTCAGTAGGATCACAGTTATGACTGACAAATACTGCTCATTACAAAATCATTTCCTGAAAATATTTGGATTGCTACAACTGAAGTTACAATCTCATGGCTTAAGCGAGGGAATAACAAGGAAAGCTTTCTCGAGAATAAGTAACTGGCTAAGAACAAAACAGAAGTGGTCAGCTTTTACCACCAGAGACCAGGCAGGGTTCCACACCTTGGTCTAGGTTGTTCCTTGAATTCACAACTGACATAGAACAACAAGTGAGAAGGAAGGTGAAAGTCTTTAGACAAATCAAAATAAATCAGGGTTGAGGAGCAAAGACTATGAAGAATTAGAGTTTACAGTATTGGCTAATAAAATCAACATGTGAAATTTACTACACACGGCATATAACATCCTGATAACCAGTGATAGTCAAAAGAAGAAAAACAAGTGGACCCTTACAACATAAAGGGAACATAACGTAACTGCATAAACCTGTGCTGTCCACATCCAGGCAAATCATCCTTTCCTGGTCACCTACTACTGTGCCAATATCATGAAGTACATGCAGAAAGAATCTTTATGGAAAACCCTGCTTGAGAGTTCTCAATTTTTCTCTATTTTTTCTTAAGTATACATTTTCATATGTATTTTATATATAATTACAGAGTTACTGAGTTTTCTCTGTAAACAGATCAACAATGAAAATAGTATTTGTAAAAAAATGAATTATTTTTATAGCAGTATGATAGGAAGTGATCAGAAACATGTATCTTTCATTGCCTGTTCTCTTCAAATTTCCCAAGGAAATTCCACCTTGGTTTGAGCCATGCTTTGCTTAGTTTCTAGATAATTGCTTGGTGAAACTATGATTATAAAAACCTTAGCATTAAAGAAATTCCATTCTTAAGTCTAGATGATGCTTTATAGTCAGTTAAGAGCTGAGAAATGAGAAGAGACATGGCTTTTAGTGAAGTTTATCCACAACAGGTAGCTGTGCTGTATAAATAAATCAATAACTTCCATATTTCTCTGTTAATTTCCTATTTAATTTTCTATTTGTTTTATTTACATTTCAGGTTTTTTATTTTCTTCTCTCCTTTTTCTTCAATTTCACAAAGCAAGAAGAAAGGTCAAGATGCTTTCTTATAAATATGAAAGCTATTTGTAAAACTTAAAATAGTCTCTGTAAATAAAGAGCAGAAATCAAAATTGAAAGTTATTTTTCAAGTAAGCTGTTTTTGAAATTTTTGTTTTATTTTTGAAAACTACAAAAGCATGATGTTTTAAAGTATGACGAATACATAGGTTGGGGATTAAATGTGTAACAATTGGGTGTACTCAATTGTTACAAAATACGTACACTAGAGATTCTTACCTTCTCATCCAGCATGTCAGGATGCTCAGTAAGCCAGACACAGAGGCACTGGAAAGCTGCAACTATCACAGAGTGAAGGTCACGGGAGTGGAGTGGTGCTGGCCGGCTGCACTGGTAGACAATATAGCTGCATACTGAACTAATAGCTCTCTTTTGATCAGAGGAATCAACAGTCACTTTCACCTGTATAGAAGCAAGCAGGAGAGGACTGTCAGGTGAGAATTCCTCTAGAAAATCTTTTAGAGAAGAAATAGTTTTTGTAAGTATTTCAAAATATAGCTTTAAGAAGTGGGAATAAACAGATAAGCTCTTTTATAATACAGCTTTAAATATGTGGGTAAAAATATTCAACAGTTTTGTGGTCAACAGCTCAATGTCCAAGTGGAGAGCAGTTAGCAAGTGGTGATCCTCAGGGGTCAGTACTGGGACTGGCACTATTTAATATCTTCTTTAGTGACATGGACAGCAAAATCTGGACTTGTGCAAAGTGTTTGATACTGTCCCATACAACATCCTTGTCCCTAAATTGTGGAGAAATGGATTTGATGGATGGACCACTCAGTGGGTAAGGAATTGGCTGGATGGTCACACTCGAAGTGTTGCAGCCAACGGCTCGATGTCCAAGTGCAGATCAGGGACAAGTGGTGTTTTGCATTGGTTAGCGTTGGGACCAGTGCTGCTTAACATCTTTGTCAGTGACAAGGACAGTGAAATCAAGTGCACCCTCAGCATGTGTGCTGATACTCAGCCGTGTGGTGTGCTTGACATGCTGGACAGAAGGGATGCCATCCAGAGGGACCTGGAAAGGCCTGAGAGGTGGGCCTGTGTGAACCTCATGAGGTTCAACAAGGCCAAGTGCAAGGTCCTGCACCTAGGTCAGGGCAATCCCAAGCACCAATACAGGCTGGGCAGAGAATGGATTGAGAGCAGCTCTGAGGAGATGGACCTGGGGGCATTGGTTGATGGGAAGCTCAACATGAGCTGGCAAGGCGCGCTTTCAGCCCAGAAAGCCAACTGTATGCCAGGCTGCATCAGAAACAGGGTGGCCAGCAGGGCATGGGGAGGGGATTCTCCCCCTCTGCTCTGAGACCTCACCTGGAGCCAGCTCTGGGGCCTCCAGTACAAGATGGACATGGAAGTATTAGTACGAGCCTGGAGTAGGGCCACTAAGAAGATCAAGGGGCTGGAGCACCTCTCCTATGAAGACAGGCTGAGGGAGGTGGGGTTGTTCAGCCTGGAGAAGAGAAGGCTCCGCGGAGACCTCAGAGGAGCCTGCCAGGACCTAAAGGGGCTACAGAAAAGCTGGGGAGGGACTCTTTGTCAGGGGGCGTAGGGATAGGACAAAGGTAATGGTTTTAAACTAAAAAAGGGTGTAAGGAAGATATCCTTAGACATAAGGAAGAAAATCTTTACTCTGAGGGCGGTGAGGCACTGACAGGTTCCCCAGAAAAGCTGTGGATGTTACATCCCTGGAAGCATTCAAGGCCAGGCTGGATGGGGCTTTGGGCAGCCTGGTGTGGTGGGAGCTGTCCCTACTCGTGGCAGGGGAGTTGGAACTGAGTGACCTTTGGGATCCCTTTCAACCCAAACCATCTGGGTTTGCCACCATATTTGTCTTCAAGAGCAAGAATGGCACCAATACGATTTGATAAGAAATTAACTGCAAGCTGAAAAAAAATAGTATTTGAAATTTATTTTCAGCAAGTACCTCTTTTCAGCTATAGCAACCCATTCATCTATGAAAACCCACTCACTCCCAAGTCTCCCTTCCACAGGGCTTCTTTCTGGTCATATCATTTTTCCACTAGGGATATTTGGTGAGCACAGTAATACTCATCAGTGTATTAGTGTATAATCAGTGTATCAGTGTATAATACTCATCAGGTAAAAGAAAAACCACACTCAGACAAGAAGATTAACCAGAAAAAAAAATGCAGAAAAAATCCTCAGCTTCTCTCCCAGCTGAGCAAGGCTTCAGAGAACAAGACTCTGGTCCAGAAGGGTTAGCGAAGAGCTTTGCAAACTGAGGCACAGGGATCAGCATTATAAAATTAAGCAAATAAGTGGATCTCTTTTCTTCCCAACCTGTGCATTGACACAGGAACAGCCAGTTAAACCTGGATTTTCCTCTTAAAGTACCTTTAAGATTAGCTTATGAAAAGCAGATTGATGAACCAGTACTCCTGTAGGAAAGATTTTCCAATTTACCAAGTCCCAGTAATAAGGTGGTACTGAAAAGATAAAGGGTAGGGCAGCCCTTAATCTTAGAAGGACTTTGGTAACCATAGCTTCCAAAGGCACAAGCAGAATCAGTTCTCCACTCTGAGGCTATACAGTAAGAGGTGGTCTCTTTCCACCTGATTCATTACTAAGAGAAAGAATATCCCAGATATCCCAGAAGAATTATTTTAGTTGCATGAGAATTATACACAGATTACAATGTTTAATATTAACCTGGGAAAGCATTTGTAAATATGTGCTTTCACACTCCTATCTCATTGCAAACGGGGGTGGGGGTGCATAAAGATAGCCTGGCTTAATCACACAAGACACAGGAGCTCCTTATTCCACCCTGTGCTCTGTAACACCCCATAATCATATTTGAACTCATTGCAGAATGCTTTAAAAGGTATCCTTTAGCTCATGCCAATGCAGTAATAAAAGAAGTATGCAACCCAACATGGCTCAGTGCTGACTCCAGGCTTTAAAAAAGGCCCATGACATGCATATTCAGAGAGATCTGCCGAGGCCCCAGGGGGACGTGTCAGGGAATGCTCAACTGTCACACTAGTTCATTGTGGCTGCTGTAAATACACTGAAGTATTGCTTAACAAACATCATGAACAAAAGCCCTCAATCAGAAAAGGGCATTTTACTTTTCACCAAAAAAGGTCCATCAACCTAATAGTTTTAGTTATTGACTATTTACTGATTTGCTAGTTAGTCCCATTATTGGCTAGGTGAGTCTCCTCAGAGTTGAGTAACACAGATTGCAGCTGAGGGTACCAAAATCAAATGAGTGGTTCAGTTGGGAAGTGGTGAAGAAAAACAGTACAGCCAGTTTCAACTGAGGAACCGCATGTAGATGAAGTTTCCGAGAAGGTGACATTTTCACATCAGAAATACACTATCATTTTCTAAGTTCAAATTATTTCCAATAAAAGTTTAGAAAATAAATAATTTACAAGAAGGCAATCAAATTATTTAATGCCCTGGTGTATTTCCATCTTGGACTAACTACATCAGAAGCTCTTGTTTCTAAGACTGATTATACAGTAAATGGACAGACTGAACATCCAACCAAGCAAGCTATGATGAATGGTTCACAGTCATGTTGAAAACGGCCCAAGCCCATGCACTGCCCACCGGAAACTTAGCGGAATGTTTTTTTCCTCAGCTGTGCAACCTAGTATGTCAGATGCTTCCCCAGCAACATAAAATGAAGTAAAACCACAACCAAAACCCCCAAACAAAGCAAAAAGATCAACATGTGAATCCATGAGAGAGATTAAGAATCATCCAGCTAGCTCAACAAAAACAGCCAGAACCACACAGTAGTGCAACATGCATCTGAACCAGCCACCCTTAGCTTTGCTTTCAGCCAAGAGGCATTTACTGGATTCACTTCACTTGAACCAGTGAGCTTGTGCATTAGGGTAAGATGAAGAAATCCTACAAGAGGAGGAGGACTGCTTTTTTCCTCAAGTCCAATTAAATACTTGCTGACAGACTCAGATGCAGACTTCTGCCTGGTGGCATGACTTTCATCTGAACAGGACAGTAATCACCCTTCTAAGAAGAGGCTGGAGCAACCAAAACTTTGTCTCTCACCTTTGCCAATCCAGAGAGAAGTTCCAGGGCAGCCAGTGAGATGCTCATGTCCTGCCTCCATTGTGAGTTGAGTCTTTGGGTTACCAGGTGAATGCTGCGTATCAGTAGTCCTGCAGCTGTATCTGTATTAAGAGCTAGGATATAACCCCAATACCACATAGCATAGGGAGGAAAAATAACTAAGCATTAGTAACAATAAGCAAAGCACAGGCACAAACCAAAGCAGCCACGATACACACACAAAATTATACACAGACCAAATTTCTAGATTGTGGGTTCTCTTGCCCAGGCTAACTCCCTCATATACAACACCAGCATATTATACAAATGCATTCCGACTAGCATCTCATCTCATTTTGGTTGTTTCTTTTGTCAACATCTTGGACAATCACAGCACTCTGTCACATTTCAGCAACAGAACAGCTAGCTTCAGGTTTTGGTATTGTTCGCTATTGTACTTAAATTGCTCTGATGTCTTGCAGACTCAGAAGAATGTCAGCATTAATCATACACATTAGATATTGGTACTTACACATGTAGGCACTAGTAATGAACTAACAGAGAATGTGTAGCTTCAGATACCTAAGTCAGAAGTTAACTATTCTCTCTATACTTAATTTTAATCAGAAGTTGCATCAGGTATTTAAGTGTAAATAATGAAAGAAGCCATCCTGGAAAAAAGATGCAATTGGTTCTAGATTTTTAGTTTTCCTGATCCTCTAGCTCAAAATTAAAATCAGGAAATGTTTTTAGGCTCAATTGTTCATTGTTAAGACTGAACTAGTCAAATTAATTTCAGAAACAAGGTTCACTGTCACTCTAGTAGGGGATTAAAACATTAACTACACTTCATCAGTAAATACAGACCATCAGTTTTCAATTTTTCCTTCAAACATACAGCAGAAATGTAGAAATTTGTTTCATAAATTTATTATAACCTTACCTCACGTGCACAGGATTTTTTTAAAAAACAGTAAAATAAATTGATAATGCCAACAAGTTCAGGGTCAAAATATTAGAAAAACACTTTAAGTTATATCATGGTTTAAAGAGCCAATAATTCAACTACAAGCTTTTTTTTAACCTTATAAATGGATATTTTACATTGAGAGATTCCAAGAGCATTTGTCAATGAAAACACATGAATTAAACATGTAATTCAAGTGGCGTGGTAAAAACTAGCACTTCAATCATTTTAGAAAAATCCTTTTGAGAAAGCTCTAACATGCTTATGTGAATCACAGTACCTAACATCTCCATGTGAATATACTAAAATCTTTCCCATTAATCTCCCTCTTCTTATTTTGAAAACTAGAGGAAAAAAAATTGTCTGGTGAGAACAGTTTTTTAGCTAGCCTACAAGATGGTCTGTTCTCCCATTCACTTGGCTAACATCAATTAACATTGCTAAAGACCAAAGGAGCAAACAAAATTCCAGAATCTCCACGTTCAGCTAGCTTACCACAGAAAGGTTTAGAAGAACATTTATCACAGAGATTAAAAATGCACAGTACAAGACACAACAAACTAGTATTAATTGAAAAATGTTTGTTATAGTGACACATTGCAAGCATTCTGCTTACTTGCTCTATAAGAACAGGAGTTCCCCAAATGGTCTTTAAAAACAAAGGTGCTACAAAGCTCAGGTAAGCATTTGGAATGCTACCAAAATGAATAAAGCAATTAATTTATACCTGGTGTGTTCCATTACCATTCATGAAAACTAAACATCTTGAAAACATGACATAGTAAAACAGTTTGCAAACACTTTTTGCATACTTTATGTTATTACTTCAAAAATGTTAATAGGAAGAGTTCCTTGGTAGTATTAAAAACCAGCTAATGCATAAAAACCAACCAGCACACATGAACATGAGCACCCCATACGGTCACATATGAGATCTGACCAGTAATAAACAAAGGAGCTGTCCACCTCAGGTTCAGAACACCCATGCATATTAATGTATTAGCCAGAGCTACAAAAGAGAAAAAAATCAACTTGGGATATAATGACATTTTTTTCAAAAGGGCTATCCTTACCATAATCCCTTAGAAGGGCTTGTGCTGGTCGTTCACTGTCTGGTGTTGTAGGCTCTGTACTGCCTCCACTTGCAGTGCTAATGCCACTGTTAGTACGACTGTGGCTTTTGAAGAGATTATTTTCGCCACCATTCTGCAAATTGAAAGTCAGTTTTAAGCAATGAGATTTTTGGAGTAGAATTCTCTATATAGCAGGATACTCCAGATACAGGGGAGAAATATGATCAGACCTCAGGGAGCTAACTGAACATCTTAAAACAGCAGATGAAATGAACTACATTCTTTCTGAAGCAGTAACTTCATAAGCAAATAAATGAAAGTCTTACCGTTTCCATCTGACAGCCAATGGCTTCTAACAGTGCTGAATCTTGAACAATATTTAACATTGCACCTGAAGATTAGATGAAAGAAGGTAACTACTAAAGACCATAATAGAACAGTCATGGCTAAAATTTAGAGAAGCACTGAAGGTCTAGAACACAGACTCTCCATCCTGTTTTATAGAGAGTTTTTATAAGAGCACAAGGATTTGCTTCAGGCTTAGCAATTCGATACAGATGAGAGCTGAGATAAAGAATGCTTTCAGCTATTTTAAAAATGCTTTCAACATAGGTTTCTTAAATTCCTCAGTTCAGAAGGATTTTTGTTTCACAGAAGGGTTGTAACCTTTCCATCTCCCCTCAGACTGTGATCATTTAAAAACTCAAGTTACATTTAAAGAGATTTATTGATTCTGTTAGTAAAATAACAGTAGTGTTCAGATAATTGACACAGCTAAAGTGCACTGTGTAGTCCAAAGCCATCTCAAGGGTTATACAGTACTGGCCTGGGCTAATCTCTGTGCCTGGCACAAAGAGCCTCCCTTCCTCAATCTGGCCATTAGGAGACAAAAGGCAGCTGGTAACTGGCAAACAGAAATACAGTTTCAAGTTTTATTGGACTGACAGTACAGACAGCAACCTGTTGGAAGATAAGGCGGATATGGCATGGTCCTTTCAACAATTGTTAATACATCAACAAGAGAGGTTGTGATCGTTCTCATACTGATCGAGGACCCATTAAAAGAACCCCCAATCCACTGTAGCAGAGCTATTTTTATAGAGATGTTTCTGCCCAAAATCTAGACCAATATTTGCATCACTGCTCTCCAAAACCACAGATTACCAAATTAAATATCACTTTCATTCCGACTTGGCTAAAACATAAAACCAACTTCCTAAATCAGTAGGTTGGTGCATAGTTTGAGGCAGAATATACCAAAATTCTCTGCATGAAAGTGATCCCCAGAATCCCATTTCTGTGCTTTTTTGGTTGTTTTCCCACTGATGCCCAAAATAACGCACTGAAGAAGCTGAAGCTCTCAGCACAGGTGTAACCAACCACACTGCATTCAAACTAGCCAACAGGTAGACAGAAGAATCCATCCTGGGAGGGAGAACTACACACAAGCGTAAGACACAGTCAAATTAAAATTGCTGATGCATTCTGGATGTCTTATGTCAAGTAGTGCAAGCAGCCTATAACTGCATTAATTTTTTCCCCCAACCTAACAACAAGTGTTTAGGAACACTCCAGTTGCTATATGAAGAGAAATGCACTAGTCATTGACAAGTATTTAATGAGCAGCTGGAAATAAACACCATTTTTGTTTAGAAGGTGGTGGCACATGCAAGAACCTCTTGCTAACCTGGAGATTCATGAATCCTCTCTAACCAAAGCCATAACTCCACATATGGAAACCAGAGTTTAACAACAGGAAAACAGGGCAAACAATGCATTAATGTGTCTCAGCCAGGTAATGGTGAAACCATCCTATGCTGAGGATCTGCTCAGCTCGATACAGGCACCAGAGGGGTATAGGAACACATGGGTAAGATTTAAGAGAATATCACCCCACAGTCCCTGAGCCGAGACAACCACGAGTGTGCTGATGCCCCGTGAGTCTTCCTTAGAGGACCACCATGAAGCCATACATTCCTCAGCCCTTCACCAGCACTGGCTACAAAACATTCTTCCAAATTATTCTTCTGCTAGTGAAGAAATAGTTTCTTTCTGAAAAGCAGCTTTCTGAAAGACTTTGCAGACTGGATTTGTTTCCATTCACTGCAGTGCTTTTGTGCTTTCCCCTCCCTCTCCTGTGAGTCAGATAGCCTCTTTGCATTCCAGAACAAGTCAGGTGCATACCCAGGGCAAATCCACTTGCTTTTTAAACAGTCAAAAACAAAATGGTATGGTAATAGTTTTGAGAGACAAGGACACCATAATGTGGAAAAAAAGTTACTTCTACATAACAATAGGGAAACGAATCAGGGAAAAATAAGGCAACTGAATTTTTACTTGTCTGAAAATACATCCAACTTGAAAGATTATGCTATATTCATGATTTCAGCTTCTAGTTACTAAGTATTCACATGTTAATACATCTGTTACCTCAAAGAAGAGTTTTTGCCAAACCATGATGCATCTCCAGTCTCTAATTCTGAAGCTTTTACGTGAGGATTTAGACAGTATTAGACAAATATCATTTGTATTCTGCCAACGCTGGAGTTTCAGTTTATTTCTAGGCTTAATCATGCAAAGAACTAAAATGTTCCAACTAAAATGTTCCCTGTAATCCACTAGTCAAGAATTCTTACCAATATTATTTTTTTTTTTCTATTTTCTGTCCTAGTTATGAACTGACTTTACCTACTAGAACATGCTTTAATTCTATCTTTACGTTTCGAGTACCATTCTGCATTCATGAGGAGAAAGACACACATTTTTAACAAAAATGTGACTTTTGTAAAGATGTTTTCATGGTATGAGGGAGATTATACAGAAGATGACCTGCCAGGAACTTCACCTCTTCTTCTTGCAAAGCAACACAAATAATTACTAATATTTAATTATTGCAGGAGAGATTAAGAAAGACACTTCCATAACTGAAATAATAAATAAAAAACATTGAATTTACCTAGTATCATTTGAGTGTTGTTGGGATCTGTTTCAGTTTGCAAAGCTCCTATAAGTATATTCACAAGCCTCAGCTTCAAGGAGAGAAAGGTTACTGGCTTGTCATACGTTGAGCTATCATCATTGCTATACTTCCCTTCCAGGACTACCTGAAGGAAAAATATACTTATTTGAGTAGAGATCAATTCCATACTCATGCTAAGCACACCAGCATGGTATCGGTTTGAAAAGTCAAAATCCACAGCACACATTACTACTGTTGACATGTAGTACAGTCTTACTGTTAGAAAAATTGCTCTAAGAGTTTCGGTGCTAATCAGAATACTAAATACCACAGAATACCACAACTCATCCAAATGCCACTCTAAAACTACCAGGAAAACAAAGCTCAAAATGCAAAAGAAAATTAAGTTTATTACCTCAGATTTTATGGTTCCAAAATGATGAGGGAGAGGCAACAAAGACAGCAAGATGTTAATTGAAGCTCTTCTTAGCTCTGTGGGGTTTACATAGATTTTAAACTTTGAGAGTTCTCTGCAAATCAAAGCATCGTACAATTAATCAACTTTTCCCAAGAATTTTGAAGCCAAATTTTAAGTGAAAATTAGATATACAGACATCCATTGGTCTTAAACAATTTGCAGTACATAATGTAGCTGTTTCTTTCTTGGTTCAGGTTTCTTATTTTGTAACAGTGACAATTAAACAATTTATTCATGCAAGAACCATTATTTGTTTAGTATTTTCTACTGAACACAGAAGCAGTAAACAGATGAAAGTATTATTCGTATACTTCATTTTCCATGTCTCATTCACATGCCTTTATTTGCTTACTACAACTCAAACCAACCCAGCACTATCAAGGACACACTGAATTCCTGTGCATATTATATGAAATACAATCCGCTTGAAAATAGGTCAACTTCTTTCAGTAGCAACTGTAAGACCCATCTAAAAGAAGCAGTGGCTCAGATTTAAGCCCAGACGACAAATAGTTTATGCATAACTTCAAAATGAAATTCAGTATAAATACATAAAATGTATGGTGAAAAAGGTACACACAGAGTTGCATTAAGTTCCTTAAGTTATTTACTAAAACATGCAGAAATCTGTACTGCTCTGACAAACAAGGTTGTATCTTCTGGTTTAAGAACCTATGCCAACTTCACCAGCCTAAATTATCATGTTTTTCCATTTAATGATGTGTAAGATTACTCTCCAAATGAACTCACTTAAAGTAACAGCCAGTAATGAATATACTGTAAAATTTTTCATAAAACCAAGTAGGCTTAAAACCTATTTCAGCTAAAGCACTCCTTTTCCCTATTCTTGTAGATGCTGCTATCCAATAATAAATATTTAGATAACTCAAATATTTCATTTTTTAAAAAGCACTGTTATTGCTTTAAAGATAATTTCATTAAATGAAATAAAAAAATAGAGTTTATGAAATGCTACAGTTATCACTGTCAAATGTACACACAATATGGGGCCCACACTACAGAATTCCTTCAGTGAAAACCCTTCAGGAATGACAGAAACCCCAGAAGATAAACACCTCTTCATAATTCTTGTAGTATCTATAGGGAAACAGCAATTTACCTGTCAGGTAAAATAGTTTCAAGAGCCGAAATGAAGTAAGGAACCACGACATCAATCCCTTTCAGGTCACAGCAGAACAGAGGAGGGGAGTTGAGAATAACACTGGCAAGAACAGGGTGGCAAACGAAATCTGCTATCTGCAAACCCTGAATTAAAAGCATGTAAAATCTGACAAAGAAAGATGAGATTGAATTACTTGCGCATAAAAAATATCAGCATCCTACATGAACAAGAGGGTGCAGCAACTACTTGATCTTATCCATATAAGATAGAGCAAGCGTCAAAATCAGAGTTAAGAAGAGTTTATATGAACATCCCCGTAAGTTATGTTAGCACAGGCAAATATACTGAGCTCGCTTAAAAAAGCCACACAAATCACACGTATTTCACATGAAAAAACAGCAGAGGACAGCTTAATTGAAACATCTGACTTGTTGCAACACAGGGGCTGGGAGCTGCTGCAGATACAGCGCTGATGATTGCTACCAGTGCTTGAACGTGCTCCCCCCACTACTCGCTTCCCTGTGTAAGGATCTAAATGAGATCTTGACTGTAACTCCCTAACAGAAGAGAATTACTGCAAAATCCTTAGGGGAAGGATAACACTGATCAGCAATTACAACATTTGGAAAGTGAGACCAAATATATCAACCAACTATTTGAAATGAAAAACGACGGGCAGAACTAACTTATCTAGCCAGCCTTTCCTCTACAGTTTCTTCGTAAAAGAATATTTATATCCCCTTTATTTTTCTGAGAAAAAAAATAAATAAATTACAAAACAGAGGAATCTGACTAAAAGACACCATCTAATATATACATGAACTAAAATGGCTCAGTCTGCAAGGAAGTTTTGACACTATGACAAACATAATTGAACAGTTTAAGAGTTATGATTTATAAAGTTGATTCTCTGCCTCTAGCATTTGTTTCAGCACTTTTTAACAAAGGAAAAAGGAACACTATGATAGGTATGACTGCCTTATTTTATTTAAAATAAAATTGAAAATTGAGGTTATTTCAGAACACAATTGTTTTAAATAATAGAATATTAGTGTATTTTTATTCATAAAAATATTTTTAAGAAAATCAGTGTTGTTTGACAACACAAGACCCTTTATGGTCTAATAGGGCATACAAAGTTTCATGTCGGCACACTTCTTTTGTCCATCATAGCAGTATTCAATGGCAAGTTTAAAAAAACCCTCAGGAATGCAAGAGGTAAGGAAGTCCCAAAAAGACAACGTTCCCTCCAGCTGGGAGGCAGTCTGAGAGAGACTTCCCTTCGACTAGAGCTTGAAGAAAGCCCCAATGAAAACCAACACTGCAAGGAAACTAAAGGGAGTCAACGCTCCCTTAAGAGAGGGATCTCTGCCCATGGCTAACCATGCTTTTAGAGTTGGCAACACAGGATTCAGACCGTAACTGAATGCTATTCAATGCAAATTACTTTGTGCCATAAAAGAACACCAATAAAGCAATTGGAAGATAGGTTAGTACCGGGATAAGTAAGCTGGTAATATTTCCTCCCCAGTCTTCTTGCTACAAAATATCCTACACAGTGTCCCGCATGCCTCTGCCCTTCCTGCTTCATAGTTGTCTGGGAATTCACTGGCATCGAACATAGGGTTGGAAGCCACTGTATCTGTGGACATTTGTGATCCTTTCCGGCGAAACTCCACGCTAGCTTGAGTTGCTATAGCTGGAAAAAGAAAAAACAGTGTTTCACTGTATTTGTCAACATACATAATAGGCTCATGGGATCCTGGACACAAAGATCAAGTCAAATTTAGCAGTTACCATGAAGCTGTTAGTTTACTATATTTAAGTCAGTGCCTCTGTTTATAAACTATTTGAGGGTATAACTTTTTTCCTTTTAACCATGGGAAGTGCTGACCAAAAGCCAATCCCAACTTTCTGGTGGGAAGAGTGTCCTTGCACCCAGCATTAACTCCCTATCGTCTCCAGAGGACAAGGATATTCTTCATCTAGTTCTCATCTCCAGAAAATGAAGCATCACCTTTCCTTGCCCCCTTAAGATACGAAAAAACTTTCTGACAGTGCCATTACTACCACCTCCACACAAGTGCTTAATTTGCAACTGGCTAAATAATCTCCTGCCTTGCTGTGAAAATCAAGCAGTTTTGATTCCATTTTGTTGCATAAACATAAAACACATTAAAAAAAACACACAAGAATTCTAAAGGACCCATGTCAGAAAAAGAAGTTTGCTGAGAGCCACTCTCCTGATTTGGTCCTTCTGCTCTCAAGAGTCCTGGGGTTTGATAGCTTCCAGAAGGGAGCTACCAGGTAAGTCCTCTCCTATGCACTCACAGAGTATCCCACAGTGTGCACAGCACAAGTCTTGAGGGACCACTGTTACCTAACGGGGATTTGGTTCCGCTTGCTTTATGCTCTTCCTGCAGGATGGCTCTGACAGCCCAAGCCAATTAAATTCACGTTTTTTTAGAAAGATTTCCAGCACTCCTTTCAAACATCATTATCACATGCATATGATGCAAGAGGACACTCATTTTGCTGACTCCATCATTTCTTCTGGAATGGCAACCAAAAAAAAAAAAGCATCCTCCTCACTGCCCAAGAAGAAAGGGAAAAAAAAAGTCAAAATTCACTGTTGGATTACTAATGGCAGAAAAAGCACATTCCTTCCAATTTTTAGCTAACACTATGTTGAGGTTCAGAAATTTTATAAGCTACAAAACTAAACAGAACAAATAATGTGTGCTCCTAATAAATCAAGCTAACATAACTCTGCCAGTACCAGAAAGCTTACTCTAACTCAAGACTGGGACACTGGCGACTATTAGGTTCACGATCACTCTTGCAAACAAAGACTGTAACGCTTTGACATTTGTAATACTTTATAATTTAAATTTATGGATCATATTTTTATTTTCCATTGTTGTTTTTGAAAATAAACTCTAATGACAAGTGTCTACTTTTAATTTTTGTCTTTAAATTCATGGTTTAACTTGCTGTTACCTTGCAATTTTTCATTGCGTAAGTAGTAAATAAGCACAAATCTTTATGCATCTTCCCATGAGCCATTTTTGTCCTAAGTAAGCTATCCAGCAATATACTGTAGTTGGAAAAAAAACACTACATGCACAATGCATACAAATCAAACACTAGGTCTGTAAAATAAGCTTTAAGTCAAAAACAAAAAAAAAAAATAAAAAACACATGGTTAGTGCAAAGTCCTGAAACTCATGACATGATCACAGACTGAAGTACATAAAAGATGGGACTGATTCAGGCAGATTAATTTGCTTTTGCCAACAATCCTCCCCATTCAAAAACACACACAAAAAATTACTTGTCTTTTTCAAGTAAAAGTGCAAAAGCTACAAGAGACAATGAGAATGAATTTACAAATAAAACATGGGATTATGGAAAAAGAAAAGCATGACCGCAATTAAGGAAAAGCTACTAGTTCCTACTTACAAGATTTATAAGAAAGAAGAATTTGGATAAAAGATGCTGCAAGATAATAGAAATAAAATGGAAACAAATCAAAGGACAGCAGTAGTTATAAAATACTTTTAAGATGGTGAAATTGTAATATAAGTTAAGAAGCTCTTAGCTTTTTTAAAAATAGATTAAAAGCTTTATGAAATAGCAAGCTTGTTAAACACATAGGTCCAAACTATGGTTTTGAAAGTACCATGCAAAACAATGAACAAAAAAGTTACAAAATACTAATAAGATTTAGATCTCTTCATATCAATGTACATCAGTTGTTTAAAAGGATGTATTAACCCTTCCCAGCTCAAGTAACATTTCCCTAGATTATATTACTTGGGGTATGTTTCGTAAGGGGAAGGTTACTTACCTACAGAGTCTCCTCAACCATAAGCTTCCAAAATATCTGTTCCTGACAGCATTACTGCTCCGTCCATCATAAGCCAAACTGCTAACAACCCTTAACAGCACAAGCACCCTGACCACCAGCTCAACAGACAACCTTCCAAAGCAGAAATAAAAAGGCAGAGCACCACTAAAGAGATCATCTCAAAAGCAATCTCCAGAAACAGATGGGAGAGAGGAAAAGCTCCAGAAGCCAGGCTCCATGAGAGAAACCTACCTACCCTGGAGAAGCTGCTGTTTTGAACATGCTGGGTCAGATCCAGACCTGCACCAAGCCTCTCAGAAATACTCGGTATTTCCCTAATCAGGGATTATCACAGTTGGCTCCTAGACCTCCCCTAAGCAGTCTTTAATGTAATATATTAACAACAGTAGGGACAAAAGAGATGAGACTTAAACCGTACTCCAAGACTCTTTCAATGCCCAACAGCACCCAGGTGATATCAGAACCACCCCCAGCAAAACTCCCCAAGCTGCTTTAAAACACATGGCTAGCAAGCCCATGACTAATTTAGCTACAAGGATTAAGAACAAGCCCATCCAAATGGAAGATTCAGTTGCTGAAATACTGACACAAGGGATTAATGAGTTTCTCTCAATTCTCACCATTTGCTGAAGATAGCAATTATCAGCAGCTTCTGTTGTATGACCCAGTTTGTCTTGACACACATCCTGTCAATGACCTTAAATTCAGCACATGTATACATACCCCAGAGCTGTCACATTCAGGGATATCTTCATAAAGTCTTCCTGCTGCATTTCTTAAGGAATTTATTCAAGTACCAATCATGGGGAGCTGTTCAGGCCATGCTTATAGTTACATAAATATCACACAGCCATCTAATTCTACATTCTAATTCTGCATACAAGCAAGATCCAAGTCCTTTCACAGGAGAGCACACATTTTAGAACTAAGCATTTTCCTCTCCTCCCACAATATAGTAATGTTTATTAGCTGCCTGACATAAAGCCATAAAGCTTCACCATTAAGATTTCAGTGCAGAAACTAAACACTGACACAGGATGTTCGAGGCACAAGAGTATTAGCACTGATGATGGCAAGATCCCTGTTCCACTCCAGAATCCAAACACCTACACAAGACTATCTGGAAGGACAAGGCTCAGAGCAAACAGGAAGGCTGCTTTCCAGATAATGAAACTCCAGTGGCGCTCAATCATACACAGATCACAGAGTGCAGCTAAAATCATGGCAGAGAAAATTCTGTAATTTCTTTTCCCAGAGACAAAGAGTAAATCACTGCAACCACAAATGTGAAATACCTGTGACAACCCTTGCAGGATTCAGGATTAGTACAGTAAGGTTCCCCCCCCCCCCCCCCATAGAAATAAAAGAAAATTGGAAAGAGTAGGGTAGTAGTTATATTCCCAGAACAGTTGAGGGTGGGACATCTGAAGATCACCTAGGTGGGCTCAGAGCAGGGTCACCTACAGCAAGATGGGGTACTCTCCCATCCACCCAGGTATTTTTCAGCTCAGAACCTATAAAAACTTGCACATTTTCCAATCTCAGACACATTTTTCTTGCTCTTCTGGAGATGGAAGAGTTCAAGAAATCAGAGACAAGAGGCACCAAGGCAAAGAGAAAAGCACAAGGCAGATGTCTACTCATCCACATAGGCCTTGATCAACTGTTCTTTATTTCCTAAAGCTCATTAGAAAGACTTCTTGTAAGATGGGAGAAGGACATTGTGCTATGTCCATGTGAATCAGCAGGGTTCACTTAAAAGAGTAGACTAAATTCTGAAGTAGAACTTGACACTGCATCTTATCCTACAGAGTTTCTTGTTAGGCAATCCCTTATAGTTCACAAAGATCTCTTTAGACCCATTATACAGGTTTTCATTGAAAATTCATGTCACTTCTCAGGAATGAAAAACACACACTAGAAAAAGCAATGTTCCAGAAAGGTGTGCCAGGGCAGAGGGATCTTCTTGGTCCTAAAGAGAATCTTTTCCACCAAGGTATTTCACCTCTTTCTCTGACACAGCGAGGCAGACCTCAATCCTCCAGTCAGCAAGAAAACAGAAATCATACCAGTATGGCATTGAAACAAATTGAATGTTAGAGGGGTTTACAACTCTTGAACTCTGACTGCAGTCCCATACCTTAAAGAAATATGGTATGTATATGGGCCAGGGGGGGAAGACACTATTACACAGCAAAGCTGGTACAGACACTTACCAATTATAAAATATTAGTTAAAGCATTTGTAAATATAATAGATAATGCAGCCAAAAAGAAGTCATGTACCAAGATTTCTTTTAGCCCTCTCCCCTACGTGTTGGGATTGTGCCAACTAGCTATCCCCTTTCCTCGTGCCACACCTGTATTAGGTAGAATGAGCAGGTGAATGGGCACAAAACCAAGATCTGATGGGCCCCTCTTCTGTGATGGAAAGGGACCAGAGACACAGTCCTCTTGGCCCACTCTATCAGTTCAGCACAGCACCTTCTGCCTTACACAGTTCAAGGAGAAGACTTCACCTGGAGACATCAGGCTTCATAGATTAGACTCCTAGAAAACAAAACTCCAATTTCAACTTAGACCTGACTTCAAGGATGTTGATACTTCAAGTCAACAGAAACTGCAGGAGCCTAGAACTTTAGAAGTCTTGCCACATTTTCTTGCTTAAGACAGAGGCTGAGCAGCTGACTTTGAGACCTCCAAAAGAATAAATCAGGCAATCAGACTTTGGTGCCTCTCTACAGAGTTCCAGCAGTATCACTCTCCTTTTGATGGCCTGTCACAACATCGCTACGAACAATGCTTTATGTAGTGGTAACAATACTCATGCCATGTCGAAAGGCCAATGCAAATGCTCAACTGAATTCTGTCAGTTAATTCTGTCTTCCAAACTGCTAGGCTAGCAGGACAGAAGACAGATGGTTTTCTGGGTCTCCATCGGCATTATTCTCCCAGATCTACTGCTTCTTATAAATGGCAGAACATGTGATGTGCAAAGCCTGATCCCATTACTGATTGGTTTGAAGAGCTCAGAGAGGGAACAGGTTTTTTTCCTTTCATTCCTTTCCCAGTAGGAAAGCACTGGGGATAAAAATTCGCTACACTTCTCCATGTACATTTATGTTCCTTGGTTTAGGAAGATGGTAACACCCTCTATAAGGATAGCCATATGACAATCTTCTGACCACTGCCAGAGGACTTAAAATACTGCATATGTGAAAAGGCAGTCTTGGAACTCATTGAAGGAAGTCAATTTTGATTTTGGACAACCATGTACTTTTGTTAGAGCCATATCATCTCTGTTTACAGCTGACACTTTGTTGCATAAGCAGCATCTCAGCTGATACCCTTCTCAGGTTAAACACCTGACTGAAATTGCTCAAGATATAGGTTATGTAAAAAAAAAAGATCGGATCAGTCTGAAAAGCAGTAAGTACAAAAATGTATTAGCCATATATGCAACTGAATACACCCTCAAATTATGCTTTATTCCTTCCTAATCTCAACTGTTTCTGTGGTAATATATCACAGGGCTTTTTCAGAGGGACCTGAACCTCCTGCCACAGAAATCCATGACTGAACACTTCCAAAAACCATGTATTGCATACTTTAAAATATCTTTAAGAGATAGCTAATCCTAAACTCATCATCTCCATGCAGAGGAAGAATGGGATTTGTGACGCAATGAACAAGGAAGTTTATCAGTCCACCTGCTGATATCAAATCCTACTATAAACCCAACTTGCTACAACATACCTCTACATCCTATTTTTCTTACTTTGGCCAGTGAGCTTCTGATGGACAGATCTCTTGGGAAAGTTTAGCAGACATTCAGAATACTACACAAATAACAGGAAAAATGCAAGGACTGAGCAAGTTTACTCTTTTTTTAAACATTTATCTCTGAAGGAAGGAAAGTGTATGAAAGCCTCTCTAAGCAGAGCAGCTTCTATCATATCTCAAAACATCTAACCTTTAGAGCTGAGCAAAGCATAGGAGAGAAATCTAGCAACTGAGCAGTGAAGACAAGCAATGTATCCAGATGCATATGAAAACATGTAACAACCACCACTGAAAGGAAGCAACTTTACTTGCTATCTTAAGGATTATCTGGTTTCGTAACATTCTCCAAAAACAAGAAGCATCACCTTATGCAATATTTTGAGTGAGGTTTGACAATTTTTCAAACGTTAAAGAGTCACAAAAAAAGCTGTCATTGCTCCACAAGCTACTCTGGTAGACACCAAATTAGGAAATGGACTCTTAATACATTTTCTTCACTTTATAACATTTTTCCCACTAGCATAATTGGGACTGACATGCTTGTTAGAGCAAGTGAGTGTTTAACAATGAAAAGTGATTTATTTAATTTTAAAGCCCCCAAACACCTGCTGGGCTAATAACAGGTGTCGGTTCAGCTGGGAGGGGTTAACCACAATACAGCACTTCAGATTTTATTTTTATTTTCTGATTACACATATGTTAATCTTGCAGGTAGGAAATATCAATAAAACAAGGAAAAAAATGTACATATATTTTTCAATAATATTTACCAGTCATGCTGCTATCTCTGTTTATTCCATTATGAAGTTTACAGTGAACAAATGCTGCATCAAATAACCACGATCCAAAGAGGTTCAAGATGCTGTTAACCTTTGGCCTGCGAGGAGCTGGTAGTGGCCGTGGCTCAGTACTTGTCTGGTTTGGGCTGGAGAGAGGGGAAGTAGAAGAGGGTTGGTGCTGCACTTTTGAAGCATGTGCAGTAGTTACCTATTTGAACAGAAGAACAAATCAGCCCCTAGAAACAAGTAAATGACTTCCTCTAACCAAGTAATCTATCAAATGGGATAAGGGCTTAAATACGGAACACAAAATCTTACAGTGCTGGTTTTCATTGTTGCTTTATTCACAGTCACTGCCCGATGCCTTCGGTTATGGGGTGGAGTTGTGTTGATAGCAGTGTTCTGGGGCATGCTCAGCCTATTTACTGGCGTGGGTGGTGCACTGTCTGACCGCGGTCGTGAAATGCCTGTAGATCAAGAAATAAAGCAAGCTTTCAGTAAGACTTCCACCATCTCATACACAGCAGCACAGTTACTCAGCCTTTGGACCTTCTGTAAATAGGCTAGCTTGTCTCCCTCTCCCCACTCCCAAAGTCAGCAGTAATAAGAAAAACACCTTTCCCTTTTTACTGTTAGCAAAAATAAATGCACAAACAACAAACTGCTTGTATTAGATAAGCAAATGCTTAACAGTGAGCTCAAACAGCTCACTGAACAAATACTAAAGCCAATGCAAGAAATAGGTAAGAAAGCTGAGTAAGTTATAATTTTATGGTAGCAGGATGTTAGGTTTTACGAGATGACTGATCTAGTTTCAAGAATGTATTTGTGGTATGTAAGAGCTACTCTTTCTAGTCACAGAATCAGAAGTAACTAGCTTAGAAATTCTCTCTGCAAAATCTGCAGCAACAAACACCACTTCGACCCATTTGAATATTACTGTCCTCTCACTCCATTTGAAGAATTAAGTGCAAAACTGCAGCATGTCTGAAGATTTGACACAGATTTTTTTGGCTACATTAAGCACCTCAATGCTTAACATATACATTAAAAAACAACTGACTTCTGTCTGTTGCACACCAAGCAAATGGTAGTGTATGCCCTATGAAACTATTACTTTGATACATATATTTTTAGAGATGGTGCAATATTTTGCCAAATGCATGCAATGCCTAACTATGTCAGAAAGAGCAAGATAAAAACAATGTGCTTTGGCACTTGATATAGAAGGTAATGAGATCTCATTAGCCTTACCTGAAGGAGTCCACGCTGCTGCTCTAGCACCTGCCTGACAACACATTGTGTGTGTGTCCATCCACTCAGAGCTTGAATTTGATTTCTCTGAAAGCTCTGATGTTCCAGAGTGCTGGACTTTCAAGCACACCATGCATTTCACCTTGCTACAGAATATTTTCAGAAGCCTGAAGTCTCCAATGCACCATCCTACCAAAAGCTCACATACAGAGCAAAGGTCCTGGTGTGCCTGCAGCGGAGTCAGGGCTGGCAGAAGCCCACAGAAGTGCTCAGCAACACAGCAAACCTCAGTCCCAGATCCGCTTCCTCCCCCAGACAGTAGCTGAGCATGTGCACACCTGAGGGCTCATTGCCACTGCCCAGGTGCAAATGGGAGTCTTGGACACCCAGATGCAGACCCCAAAAGACCAACTGCAACGCCAGCGTTAAAGATCTCAGATAAGAAACCCAGACTATTTTTAAGGGCCAATAGACATTCCCTGTAGGAAACACCCAGCAGAGGTACTGTGCAAAGGTGACAGTCCCATAGCACTTCCCTCTGCTCCTCTGCTCTTCTCACAAGCCTTTCATTACAAACTGTTTTGTACACTCAAACTGTTTTGTACCAACCCAGGTTTCACAAATACTACCTGTGGTAGTATTTGATAGACTAATGAATATTTAAAATCTCACATCTGGTATTAGTGAAAAGTAATCACAGGGGACACAATAGGTTTCAAGATTCATGATCACAGTCTAAGTAGTAGTTTCAAAAACTTTCTAGAACAGTCAAAATTTGTGGAATTGAAAACTGACCGTCTGCTCTTTTTTATTATTCAGTAACTTTTTAAACAACACCAGGATCCAACAAAACTGCTTGAGGCTGCAAGAGGGCGGCAGTTCAGGCTGGATATCAGGAAAAGGTTCTTCACTGAGAAGTGGTTGGACACTAGAACAGGCTCCCCAGGGAAGTGTTCACGACTTCAAGCCTGCTGGAGTCCAAGAAGTATTTGGACAATGGTCTCAGACAAATGGTCTGATTTTTAGGTGGTTCTTTGGGGACTCAGGAATTGGACTCAATAATCCTTGTGCGTCCCTTTGAACTTGGGTCATTCTATGATTCCTACGAATGTGAAAGCTACAGTAACAAAAGCTTGTTTGCAGTGGGGAATACACTACCAATGACAATCTAATTTCACAGCCATATTCTTTTTTTCTGAACATTTTTTTTAATCTGTTCAAGTCTTCTGCCGTCTCCTATCAGCTCACACTTCTGGCAGATGACAGCATTTATTTGCAGTCATTTATGCAAAAAAAGCAGTAGGAGACAGGCAGCTCTTCAGAGTTTACAATAGCACATTATTTCTGAAGAATTTCCAATAAGCCTGATGAGTACTTAGAATAACGCCTTAGATTTCGAGTACTGTATAGCGTTACTTAAAAATTACCAGCCAGTGTTCATATCTACTTTGCCTTTCAGTGAAGTCTGTCTGCTGGTAACCAACTTGTTCAAAGACAGATTTTTCTTCTCAGCAGTAGTAGTCACCCACTAATCCCAAATTAAGTGGAAGTAGCAGTCATAGTATAAATAACTAAAGATGCCTGTCAAAAATCAGCACCTTACAAGAAAAGGGGCACTGCACACAGCTGTTGCCACGAAGTTTAAAAAAAAATTGTCAGTGCTCACAACATGCTAAAAGCATAACACTTGTACTCTTGGTTAGACAATGAGAGAAAGAAGCCCTGTATAAGAAAGAGATGTATGTTGAACTCAACAGTTAACTTTTTCTTTGCATTTATTTAATACTAAGTTTACCTGCAAATTTATGCATTCAAACGTAATTACTGTGTACACAGATGGTCATTTAAAAGTGGCTGTGGATCTGTTTCCTATCAATTCCAGGATATATTTGCTAATGATAAATCGTTACATTTGTTTTCTAAAGAATACAGATTTGAAAAGAACAAAACAGGATTAGGTTACTATTTGTAGTTATCCATAGGTAAGTCAAAAGTGTTACCTAAGAACGCATCCACTAAACAGCTGATCCCACGCATGGCACGAAAGAATATTTGAGGCAGATGTTTAAGGCAGGGGTATTGATTCAGTTCTTGAGTCATCCCACTCACATTCAGAAACTGCTCCTGAAATTTGGGGGTAGAACTAATAATGGCTGGGTTACTCAAATCCACGGGATTACTGTACACATACAAAAGGGAGAAAAATATTTTTTAGTCAGTTTAAAAACAGATATTAAGAATGCTTAAAGATGCAGTAGTTGAAGGCAATTAATTAGCAGGAACACAAGAGCATCAGATAAACAACTCCAAATGTCAGAATCTTGTACCAGCATTTTTCTATTGGAGATTTTTGTAGCTTTTTATGTAGTCAATTTTTCCTTATTGAGTCGGTAGTAGTGGTAGTAGTCTTTAAGCATTAAAGTAATAACAAAAAATATTTTTAAATATATACCTATAAAATAATAAAAAATTTAAAAGCTTCAAACATTACCCAAATAGACTTAATAATTTTATTAATACTCAATGAACTGAAGCATACACTAGAGAGTAATGCCACAGTTCCATAACATCAACTATGTATGAGGTCTCTTGAACTCTGTTTGTAAGAGGTTCTTAAACTGTTAAAATCATTCATAATCAGTAAGCAATGAATTACATATTGTCAGCAAAAAATAACTAGAAAGTGAATGGGATGTAAAAATTTGAGTTTTTTCCCTAACAAACACAAATCCTGTAACAAGACCAGATTTACAGCATTTGCAACATTAACTATCACAAATTAAGAAAAAGAACGGATTTTTGATTAGTTAAAAAAAAAGTCAAGCTTTAAACAGTCTGACATTTAGGTTTAATTAGTAAATAACGTTTTACATAAAAAGTTTAATATTCTATCAATTCAGAACATTAATGTTATACCTTTCCCATGAATCCTTAGAACAAAGCATGCCACTGGGTTGTGTTGCAAATTTAAGGAAGAGTACCATACATGTTAAAACTAACCTTATAACTTTATTCTTGAAAAACAAAAGAGATACACCCATTTTAAAAATAATATTTTGTAGGTTAAATTTAACAACCTGGAAAGCAAATGGAAGCAGTATACATCTCAGAGTTATTGTTCTGCTTTTCCTGTTTGCTATCTCAGAGAAACAGAATTCTATTGAAGTCTTGTTATTAGCTATTTGGCATTTTGGAGAATCTTGGAAAAAAATGTTATTTGAACTCATTGACTCAGAATGCTGGTTTGTTTAAAGTGGAACAACCCACTCATGACCTTGCACTGGACTGCTGCAGGGCACTGGTACAAGTCTCTCACACTTTATTCTAGTTAAGTACATAAAACTTAGCAATCTCCAGAGATTTTTTTTTATTTCAAGATTTTATAAAAATAATGTAAGAATGTGAACAATGGATGATTATAATACCTCAGCATATGTAAAAAGCGAAACCAGGTTTGTGCAACACACTCATTATCCATTTCAGGAGGAATCAGACCAGCATCTTCATCAGGAATCTTAAATGGAGGAAATGAAGGTCCATATGTAAAACGCAGCAATCTAGAGAGCAAATCAGATAGATCTGTCATTCAGTTAATGTTCCTCAAAATTTAACTGTGCATTGGAGCCTCAAATTAATCAGCAGGAGGCCACAAGCAGCAATGCAACATCTTAAATCTTCCTAGAGAAATCTAGCTTATATGATGATTTAGCCTCCTTTAAGCTTGGAAAAATACCTGTACCTGCCTTGAAACATGCCTGAAGGTTCAAGCAAATCAAAGAGCTGTTAAAGCATAACACCCCACAGCAGCTCTCCCATACGTTTAGCCAAGGGAGTTGCCAATTCCTATTGCTGAGGAATTACCTAGTTCTGAAAAACCCCATGAAGTCTGGTGGTAGCCTGGGCTTACACCTTGCAAAGTCTCACCCTGCACCTCTGCGTGCAGAAGGCACTGCTATCACAGAATTGTAGGGGTTGGAAGGGACCTCGAAAGATCATCATGTCCAATCCCCCTGCCAAAGGAGGTTCCTTAGAGCAGGTTGCCCAGGTAGGTGCCCAGCCAGGTCTTGAATATCCCCAGAGAAGGAGACTCCACAACCTCCCTGGGCACCCTGTTCCAGTGCTCCATCACCCTCACCATGAAGAGATTCTTTTGCATGTTGGTGCAGAATGTCCTGTGCTCCATCTTGTGGCCATTACCCCTTGTCCTGTCCCAATAGATCACTGAAAAGAGGTTGGCCAAATCCCTCTGTCTCCCACACTTAAGGTATTTATACACATTGATGAGATTCCGCCCTCAGTCTTCTCTTCTCAAGACTGAAGAGACCCAGGTCCCTCAGCCTTTCCTCATAGGGGAGATGCTCCAGGCCCCGTATCATCTTTGTGGCCCTCCACTGGACTCTTTCCAGGAGATCCCTGTCTTTTTTGTAGAGGGGAACCCAGAACTGGACACAGCACTACAGGTGAGGCCTAACCAGGGCAGAGTAGAGAGGGAGGATCACCTCCCTTGACCAGGATCCCCTCGGCCTTCTTGACCACCAGGGCACACTGCTGGCTCATGGCCAACCTGTCATCCACCAGGACCCCCAGGTCCTTCTCCTCAGAGCTCCTCTCCAGCAGGTTGTCCCCCAGCCTGTACTGATATATGCGGTTGTTCCTTCCCACGTGCAGGACTCTACCCTTGCAGTTCTCCCCTTATGAACTGCAAGAAGTCAGCTCTTTGAGGAATGTGATCAAATCTTAACTGAAATTTGGGACATTTTCAAGAATGACTAGAAACAAAAATAAATTGTAACCCATACAGCCTGCACAATCAGTTAATTAACTTAGAACACCATACAGGGGTAAAAGTAGTATCTATTGGTATGACAACCACCAAGACCCTGTTTTTATTCTGCTATGAAGTCATATCCATGGACACAGACCAACACTGCATGTGCGTACAAAATTCCAAATATATTTTTCCATGCAATTTTACGTTGAGACTCTTACTCACAAGTTTATTGCTGAAAGCCCAATTCAGACAACTGTTTACTAAAACAGCACTTTAACTGGTTGAAGCTGGAGCTTCACTGAAGTATTAAAAGCACAGCTTAAAATACAACTAAATGTAAAGTTAGCATCAGAGTTCAGTTTTCTATGAATTAGATGTAAACCAACATTACTATGCAACAGAACAGCAGACTACAACATTACAGAATCCCTGCAGATTATGCATTAACAGAACTAAGACTGTTAGTCAACAGTGGAAGATAAAATGTGGGCATGAAGCACATGGAACAGAACACCAACGCATGTTTGGAGACAGAGCTGCGCTTTTGAGATCAGTGAATCATAAAATATTTTCTATTATGCAATGCTACATCTAATGAAATAAAAATAACTGAAGAAAAAACATGGGAAATACACAGAACTTGTATTGCAGCTTTATTTCCCACAGGTTTAACAAGTAGCTGTATAACCTGGAAAAAATCCATCCACACTTGCTTTTTTAAACAAGTAATTAAAAAGCAAGTTTTCACCAAGTTAAATAAACCCTTGCAGATAGGCATACCACTGAATGTTTCACAATGCAGCATTTTTAATACATTTTCAAGCTTTCATACAAATGATTACTGAAGTCTAAGGAGAGCTGAGAAAAGGTGACCAATTCCCCTGCTCCTCAATCAATCAAGTTTTATCTGCCAAGAGGATGTGATTTATCCCACTATGACTTCATACCACAAAGACCCCATCATTTTGGGTTCTGAGGCTCTCCTCACTATTTAGGGCCTCCTACCATAGCCTATCCTCTCCTACAGCCCCCCAGTCCTCCTGTTCCAATGCTCAGTGTGGCTTGGTACTACTCTCCTTGAGACCTGCTACGGGGGAAGGAGACTGCAGCCTGCCCTTGGCTCATCACATCACCATCACCAGGGGAGCATCACCTCAGCTTTGGAGAGCAGGAGATGCAGAGCTCAAGGAGCCACCTCAAACACAGCAACACACAGACACCGCTCAGCAGTAACAAGCGCCTAGTAAGCTTGGTGATGATTATCACTACACACAGATTATAATACTACACAATTGTAATATTAATGACTCATTCCTCACAAGACTTGATGAAGAAGTCAGTGATGAAGACTGATATACATACACAAATAAAAGTGCTGACTATCAGAGAAATGCTCAGGTCATATAGTAACAAAAACCAATTAAATCTTCACTTGCAGAATGAAGACATACGTGCCTGAACACGTGTGTACACTTGTGTGTATACACATGTATTTACAACAGGAGCTTTCAAACTTTGAATCTTATCCCACTTTACAAGTCTTAGTCTACTGTGTCAAGAATAGATCATAGATCATCTATGACACCAGCTGTTTACTGATGGAAATTGAAATGGGAAAACATTTATATACACGTATATAGTATATCTCATGGGGAATTGGCAAGCAGTAAGACCATTTGAGAGGTAACATTTTCAGGTTTACATGTGATATATGAACTGGGAGAGAGCACAGAGGGGTTGGAGTGAGATGATCTTTAAGGTCCCTTCCAACCCAAACAATTCTATGAACAGTAAGAGTCAAGAGTACTTGCAAAATCTCTCTTATTATGCGCTTTGGTTTGCTCATTCATTCTGGGATCACTGTGCATTCCACAAATAAGCAACTCCAGATAAAACCAAGCTACAGTTATCTCAGCAGGTGTGTATTTATTTCTGTGGGATTTCTCCTACCTGGAAGTAAGGGCACAGATGACCTTGCTCCACTGTTCAACTACTGCAGGGTGATGTCGCCAGTTGGCCACCATCTCTTTGGCAGTTTTCCAGTACGGTGGTGTTGGAAAGCATCGTGTACAAGCCAGTAACCACACCTCGAACAGCACGCCAATTAATTTTTCAGCCAGACTTTCAGCAATGCCACCTTATAGCAGAAACAAAGCATACCTTTAGTGAGTACTCAATCTAAATAACTTGAGACATGTCTCCAAAGACTATTTCAATCTTAAAGGACTCTCACAAATGTCATGATTACATTTGACACATTTAGATTTCAGTTTAAGCAATAACTTTATAAAGGTTAAGTTTTGTATCATATTTTTCAACATTTTTCATTTAAGAGTGATTTCTGATGACTTCCTGCAGTCAATTAATTTTTCTTTTTTTTTTCTTTAAGACCAAAAATAATGCACAGAACCCAGCCATATGTACGCGTCACTAAGATGTACTGGGAATTCAGCTACCGATCTTAGGCTGTCTTCCATCACAAAGAATATTTGATATCATTAATTTATTTCAAAATGGGTATAAAACGATAATGATTTTTCCAGTAGGCAAGCCAAACTGGAAGGCATATATGAGTTTCAGTGACACAGATAGGGAACGATGCTATCTGAAACTCTTTACTCTGCAGGTGTACAGAGTCTGCTGTTCAGAGAACTGACTGAGAAAGCATTCAATCTTTTCTGACAACACTTTATTTCAGGGTAGTGTAACAGAATTATGAGAGCTATTGCAGCTCTAAGAGCTTTTAACAGGTTTCCCCCCATTCCCCTGGCAGGTCAGCACCCAGCAGAGCCAAAGCTTTGTTCAGTAGCTGAACCAAATGAAAGTTTAACACGAACCTTGCACAGTTGGAGCTGCTAGAAGAGTGTCGTTAATCTGAAGAAGAAATAACAACAAAACCTCCCAGGTTTCTCTTGCCATAATTGTTGATTCACGAGCCAGTTTCTGGACAGCTTTCAAAACCTGCAAGCACAATCTAATCTGACTAGATCCTGGGTCTGGCCTGCAAAAGAAGAAAGCGCTACTTGAGTCCCTAAGCAGGAAGTGAACGGTACTGCACAGCACTGCGTACAATAACAATACATACTAACTTTGAGGAATTACAAGCAGAAACATCAACATTATTGAACTCAAGCCAAGAACATCTAACTCTGCATCACAACTGCGTCTCTGAGCATCCTAACGCTGCCTTAATGAGAACAAGATGTACCATAACACTTTCCTCTACATGGCATGGAATTCACAAACACAAAGTGAACATTTTAACTGGACAAAGTATAACCCCTTATACCAACTGAATCTATCTTAGAACAAACATTATGTTGTTGGGACATCACTAATTGTTCCATATGCAAGTCAGGCGAGTGTGTTGGAATCAGAGGAAAGCATTAGCAAACTGATTTAACTTCTTCCTAGCGTACCTCTTGCTTGCAAACTTAGAACCCACTCTTGGCTCCAATTCATTACACTTGAGAAAAAATGCTAAAGAGCATTATTAAATAGGCAAAATAGACCAAAGGAAGAAGGGATGAGAAGTTGTCAGTGTCATTTTTCCCTACTGTAACAATCAGTTATACATTGTCACTGCTGAGTGATGTGAAGCATTGCACAAGTAGCAGACTCTCTTCCAACCAGTTAGTTTATACAAGGCAGAATGGGTAAAGACTAGTAAAATGAAGCGCTCCTGAAAATGTCTGAGGACACCAGTAAACAAAGCTGAGCAAGCCTAAATGTTTAAGGAGTGAAAGAGATTACAGATTAAAGTGTGCAATATACGCAGGCCATTTTTCAAGTTGTATACTTGAAATTTCAAGCTGTAAGCTTAAGCCCTCCTACCACTTGCTGAAAAAAAAAGTCATGAAGATCACAGAATCACAGAATTTCTAGGTTGGAAGAGACCTCAAGATCATCGAGTCCAACCTCTAACCTAACACTAACAGTCCCCACTAAACCATATCCCTAAGCTCTACATCTAAACGTCTTTTAAAGACCTCCAGGGATGGTGACTCCACCACTTCCCTGGGCAGCCCGTTCCAATGTCTAACAACCCTTTTGGTAAAGTTCTTCCTAACATCCAACCTAAAACTCCCCTGGCACAACTTAAGCCCATTCCCCCTCGTTCTGTCACCAGGCACGTGGGAGAACAGACCAACCCCCACCTCACTACAGCCTCCTTTAAGGTATCTGTAGAGAGCGATAAGGTCAGATAATATCGCTAGATATTACTATCCAGGCTACTAAGCAGCATTACTAGAATCCAGCCAAACACTTTCTTGTGGCTTATACCACACTGAAACATTGCATGCTAAGCCTTTCATGAACATGCTGATCCACTAGATAAAAATCTAATTTTCTTAAAGATTAGTAGCTCACATTGAGATCATTCACAGACAGATGCTTTTTAAAAATATAGTAAACTCTTATCTTTATAGAATAACATTGTATTACAGTACTGGAAGCAAGATTATAAAGAGACAAGATAATATCCAAAGCAAAATTTCAGACTACTAGTTGCAGTTCAGGACTTCAGTGGGTTGTTCTACTGCAGTGCTTATCCTACCAGACCATTGCACAAAGCTTGGGACAAGCAAGTCCTGCCTTGGTTATAGCACTACTTTTCTCCCAAGCAACAACAGAGCTCAAAGAATATCTTTATTTTGCTGCTCTTGAAGTTTCAAAGTCTGTCTCAAGACTTGATTCCCTAAGAATCAAGCAAGCTTATGTAAAGGGACTGACATACAGGAACTTCATGTGACTAACAGGATACTTCTGAGCTAATCTGAGAGGCATCTCTGAAGTCCCCATCCATCTATCAGTTCCTCTTTTCCACACAACCAATTGAACGGCAAGCTCTGTGGGCAGAATTTTGCAGGCTCACATCTGAAGATTTCCCTAGGACCTGTCCTTTTGGTTCCCACACCCATACCCAACAAGAATCGCTCCCATGATTTCATATGGAAGTTAGAAGTTACCAAAAAGTCACATCCCACATGGTCTCTCAAGTTTCTAGACATCTTAGTTGGACAGAAAACACCAGCACCATGTTTATGCTTCAGGGTGAGGGAAAAGAGTTTTCATATTTTCTTTCCGTGCTTCAAACAAAAGGTGGCAGTGTCAGAATTTTATCTGACAGTAAGAACTATCACTGCTGCTATAAGTCATCTGCAAGGCTTCCTGAATATCACAGTGTTTGTTAGACATGGGCAGCCTGGGGGTTGCTTGGGGAATGCTCAACTACATAATGAAAATAAGCCCTCATTTCTGCAGGTGTGGACAGAAGATCAGTGCTGGAGGGATGGATGCAACCACCCTTTCTCTACTCAGTTTGGCAGATAGAAGAAAAGGAAACAACTTGTTCACCTTTCATCATTCTTAATTTTTTAGCATCATGCTATTTCAAGGACTATGCACATGAACAGTTGACTTACTGGAGCTTTCAAACTAGAATTGCTTACACGTATGTTTTGCATTTGCTGGATATATATTCCTGAAATGGTATTTAAGTTGAACCACCAACTTAAGGTTCACTTACTACACCTGAACTGTTCTTCTGCAGAGTCTCAAACCCCCACCACAGCTCTACTTGCACCACTTTTAGGGCAGCCAAGCATTCCTGATCAGTTCCAGGATACCAGGTTAAGGAAGGAAGCTATTTTAATCACAAACTTCTAAAGGAAATGGGCTTTTAATTAAGGCTTGCTATTTCGCCACAAGATCAGGCTACTTCCAGGAGATAGTTCAATCAATGCAGGTTGCTACAAGAGCTCCTGAGTAAGCATTCTACAGCCACCCATCAGCACCAGCCACCTGCATTAATTTAGGTAAATCCAGGAAGTATTTGCCTTTTCCCTTGTCCTGACAAAGGATAGTGAGCTTATCCTTTTTCTCAAGCAAAGTGCACACAACTCAATGCTGTGTTTAATCTTCATTATAACATGCTTGCCTGTTGCTGGAATGAAGTCTGAACATAGCTCCCCAGAAGAGAAACTGGAAGAATTTCTTCTTAAAATGGAGTAGGAACTTGAACATGAAGTTGAACATGATGTGTTGCCAACATCAGCCACCAAAAAAAAAAAAGTGTTTCAGGTACATACTGTGGCTCTTAGAAGAGCAGGAGAGCTGTTACACTTTGTGGTGTGTATGTAGGCACACAGGTTTACAGTCAAAGCAAGGCAAGGGATCACAGTAAAAACTACTTAATGGACACAGGAAGAGAGCACTCTCCACTGTGCCAAAGGAATAAGGATTCCCGGAGAGTATACTTCTTTCTGTATCTGTTAGAGAGCTGTATTAGATCTAGCAGGACAGACATTCTTTAGCAAATTTTCACATTTACCAGTGGCCAGTGTTTTTGACATTCTAGACATGTAGATGTAACTTTTGAAAGAGCTCTGCTTTCACTGGAGACTATCTGGAACTTCTACCTCCATGTTTAGACTGTGTTGTACTGCAGCTTTATACTGCTAAGTAGCTAAGAGACCTCTTGATACCATTACTGTATTGTAAAATATTATTTTTAGTTATGATGACCTAGTGCTTAAAACGAAAGCAAACCTCATGCTTGCATCAAATGACTTCTTAAGAAACAAAAATTTTCAGCCCCATCATGCATCAGTGCCTCATTGGTACGTTATCAGGCATGTAAGGAGTTTCATGAGACTGAGCCCCAAAAACCTGACACACACCATGAAAGGGCTTTTAAGATTATTCATATCCAGCAGAGATTTTTAGGAGGTCTTTTCCATTTTCCTTGCAGCTAAAAAAAAAAATTAAAGGAAAGTAAATTTAATCTGTATACTACTTTTCTGGGCCTTCACACTCATTTATTGAAAAACAATGACTTGAGACTTGTACCATACAGAAAACTTAAGACCTCGGATAAAGGACTCAACAGTGTAACAAAAATCCAGAAAGATGGGATTGTCTTCAATAGTTAGGTCCATAAAGATACTTAGTCATCTGAAAATAATCACATTAGCTGTAAAATATTTGAGACTCAGGCAGAAATGCATTGAGTGCTAAGGCTTGAAACTGAAGGTGGAAAGACAGCAGTCCTCACTGCTGTCATTATCATTATTTCTGTTCTTCTTGGCCACACAATCTTGTTTTCTCAAAGCAGGCTACTGTATATTGAATTCTGACTTTATTCTTATGATCATAGTTCCATGACAAAACCCAGCTAAGCCTAGTCAAGGAATCAGCCAGGCCTAGGCTAATGGCCAGACTAGGAAGGGAGTTACTGGGTTCATCTGCCTTTCCTTGGCATCTCCAACACAATGACCAAGAAACCGTCAATAGTTAGAGACAGCTTTCTACTGAAGTCTAATCTGAAGCACTGTTTCCTCAAATTTGTTCCCTCTGCTGGTTCATCTCTGATCATCTGTTAACAGGAATTAAAATGTCGTTTTCCACTGCAAGTTAAGAGCAATGAAAACTTTGGTTAAGTTGTAGAATTTGAAACAGTCAGCAAATAGCAGTGACCTTGTCATCTCAAGTTGCATGAACTATTATTCAAAGCCCTTTATTAACACAACCTTCAGACAAAGTAATCCAAACACAGAAGAACATTTTGAAGGCCACTTGCAGTGATAGGGCATTAATACTTCTATAAAGTTGATGCTTTGGTACTTACAAACCAGTACTAAACCAAGTAATTGCAGACAGCAAGCATTTAAGTACTGTTTCACAGGGCATTATTAAAACATCTCCTTTTCTATCCAAGATGTTCAACATCACTAGGTACATTTGAAGTAAACTATACACCAAATATGATGTTGAGGGCACCCAAGGCAGCATAACTTTTTGTCTAAGAGACAGAAGACAGTGTATCAACATTACCATCTAAGCATGTTCAGTGTAACATCAAGTTGTCAGGTAGCAAACACTCTTCTGCAGAGTTCTTTGAAAGTTACCAGTGAAAGATGGCCATAGTTTTGCTCATTCAACAGGCAGCAAGTTGTAGGCATTGAGAAGTTACTAACTACAAGGTGACCACACTTCTGATGGCATGGGATTACCATGATGTGCTCTTCATTATCTCGGCTTTACACGATACTAACACATGGTCACACACTGATGCTATTTAATCTTTTTCCCCCTCCATTCACATAACAGAGATTGTTGGTGAAGTTCTTAGAACAGCAAACATTTGAGCTGTGACAATCAGTAACTACCTAACCACAGCAACAACTGTAACACATGTATGGAGTGACATCTTCCTTGTAACTTTATGACAATAGCAATCTTACATTAATCAGGAGTCTGCATGGCTCATCAGGCTTTTCTGACAGGTTACCTGCTTACTATGGGTCCAGATTCCTGTGCCTCTCCCCCACCCCAAACACTACCAGCCTGATACTCACCTCGGTACAAAGAGATTTTGGAGATGTTTGAGAATGCTTTGAACATAAAGGTTTGGTTCCTTAATAACTGGTAAAGGAATGGAGTCCTTAGGTAATACAAGAGCCATGATCCAATCTGTATATACATCGACACAGTATTTCACAGTATCGCCATCCAGAGGGAGGGTCAGTCCATAACAAACTACCTCCATAGTCCATTTTACCTATGCAAACACAAAACAAAGTAGTTAAAAGTAAGTTTGGGCAAGCAAACAACGATCAGTGCACATTGGTTCTAATACAATAATATAACTGTAGTTATGCAGCACAGGCATTGCTATGATGTAGACAGAATTAATGACTTCATGTTTTCATATAGTATCAAGACTTTACAAAGAAAGTCTTCAGTCTAAATAGTATAGCGAACTCTTCAGAACATACAACAAGCTGGACAACTACCAGGTGATGTAACAGAAGACTTTCAAATTCTAGTAAAATAAATACACATGTTATACTAAGACTTCAAAAAAAAAGAAGTCACACAGTTGCTTCAACAATGACAAAGGTAACTCCACAAAGGCTTTAACGTGTTAAGCACTAAATTCAAATTCCACACCCTGCTTCTTTAGCCTGAACTTCCTGGTATAGCAGCTCAGATAAACACCAACACCACACATCACTCACTGCTAGGTCACAAAGTGCACTGTTGCTATGAACTGGCTGCTAACACAAACATTATGTAGATGACTAACCTAAAAATACAATACATTTCAAAAAACTTGGACTACTAAAGAAAATTATTTTCTATAGCCTCTTTTATTTAAATGTCCACTCTAGCATGAGAAAAGTTACAGTATCCAAGGAAATGCACTTACTTCTTTGTCTGTTTTTAGTAAACTTTCACTTCCAACTGATGATGTAATTAAGGCTTGCCCAAGAGGACGCACCACTGCATTTGCCACTTCTCTCCCCACATTTTCAGGATAGCTGTGAAGTACACTGGTATTACCCTGATCATTTTGAATGACAAGATGCAAAGATCTCCACTCCGAGTACATAGTGCCTCTATGCTACGAACCAAGTAATACCTGGGGGGGAGGCAAGAAAGACAATCAGTAGAAATACCTATGAAAAAGTTACCAAAACTTAAGTTGTTTGCTACTGTAAATTCAAGGTTAATGAATTTGAAGACCCATAAGAGATTCTAACAGCTGTTATATATCCTTAATGTTTTTAAGGTAGCTGAGACTTTTTAAACTATTTTTCCCCCCTAAAGTTTCAGTTAGGAACTAGTTGCCCATTCAAGACACTAAAAACTTAAGCAGCAGCAGCTTCACCTTACATCTTCAGCTAGTGGCAACCCTGCAGAAATGGTATTCTTGCTTACAGGACTTCCTTGGCTAAATAGGGGATAGTTCTATATGTATTTAATTCATATAAGCAATGGTTCCCATTCATACCTTATGCCCTTCTTCAGTTGAAGAGTAGTTAGAAATACACACCAGGATACTGACAAGAATATCTTATCTTGAAAGACAAAATTCAGCCTTTTTTTTTTTTAACATTCAATCCTAGAGCATGCAATAATCAAAATTTTCAGCCGTCAGTTTTGAGTAACTGATAATGAAAAGTGCATTTACCCTGAAGTGATGTAAGGCCTGACCGAGCCTTCGCGGATCACTAACTTAAATCCAGTCTCACTTTATAGCTTCATTATAACTTCACACATTGCTACCAAATGTGTCATACTTGCAATATAGACTAATACTGCATTTGTAACCCCTGTGAAGTCAATGCACTTGACTTCAAGTCGTTCAGCGTAAAAAAGTCCTTTCTGCCTCAAGAGCTGTGGGCCATGCTGCAGCACCAGCACACACACACCTGATCTGTTTTTCAGAAAGCAGCTCCGGGCAGCACAGCGTGCTATGAGCCCAGCAGCCAGCCACAGGCTGCAGTCCAGCCTCAGCAGGCAGCTTTAAGAGATCGGCTCATCAGCACAGTAGGAAAGCTAAGCCAGTACAAGTTTCCTGTCTGCTGGGACAGTTTTTAAGCTAGAGCAAGATCTGATCTCACTCCGGTTAGACAAAGATCTGTACCACACAGAGGAGCCAGGAGAACACACATCCAGGAGAGGTGGCAAGAGCAGGTTTTCATACCTCCTCAAAGTAACTTAAAGTCGCTGTTTCAGCAGGCGGTACCACAGCCGCCCAAGCCACCAGAACTGGGACAGCACTACCGCCCTCCTCCCCCCTCGCACACCAGCACTGGCATCAGTTACTCAAGCCGGCTGACCACCTGAACAACAGAAAACAAGGGAAGCAGGGCTGGCACAGGAGGAAAGGCAGAAGCATGCCACAGCTCAGATCAGCTCAAGCTGTCACGAGCAGCGCTCTGAGGACTGCTTGCCAGCTATACTTAGCTGGCGCACTTTGGCAACTAGTTAGTTGCACGGGGAATGTTTTGAATGCCTCCATTACACATTTCTTGGCCCAAAACCAAGAAGGCAGGCCTGGAAATGCACCTTCCCAAAAACAAGCCACCATTTAAACAGGTCTGCCAACTTAACTCACTCCCCAAATCCTGACTTACACCTAAAAACCTGCACAAAACGCCTGAAGACTCCCTTCTCGGGAAGGGGCAAGGCAGCAAGGTCTTGGTTTTCCAAACCGTGTCCTTCCTGGTTTGAGGCAGCAATCACACTTGCTCATTCGACAGCAGGTGCAGCCCACAGGAAGCATATCCTCAGCATCCTTGGGGCATTTTTTCCTCCTCTGTGAGCAATGGCAGGGGAATGCCAGTCCCACCAGTGTCATGGTGCTTCGGCTGAGGTGAAAACACTTCCAAGACACTAGCTCTTGGGACACTGAGAAGATCCACAATCCCAGTTACAAGCATCATCCTTAGCAATGGCTTCACTCAACAGTTAACTTCTTTAGGTATTTTTCCCTGCTGCTATCTTTTCCCTTTCTTCAGACCTTATACCCAATGGGCTTCATCTTCCCTCCAGTCCTACCTGAACACCGCCTTAGTCTCCAGCTTGTGCTGGGATGGAAAGAACGAGGGGTAGAAGGAGAATTGCACCCACCCCACACACTCCCCTTCCCCCCCAGCCTGCAGAGGGCCTCCACCAGTCCCCTCCATTCTCCCAGCTTTGCTGCTCCAAAGGCAAGTGCAAATGCACTTCCCATTTGAAACAGGGGTCCATTATAGAGGCAGGTAACACCATCGGAGAACCAGAAGGTTGATTTCAATAAAGCGATTTCAGCTGCTAGCAGCACATGGTTTCCACCAGCATGTGTCAGCTGAAGGAGCTAGCAGCTCCTGCCTGGCAGGAACTTATCAGCCTGCTGATAAGTGCCAGCACGCCCGCCCTGCCTGCCCTTAAACTAGCACAGGGTTCCCAGAAGCATGGAAGTGTTGCACAGCACAAGGAAATTGTAGGCAGCCCCTTTTCAGAAGATGAAAGTAAATCATAAGATGGGGAGTCACAAATTCTGAAGCATTTTGAGTAATCCTCATTGTACTGACACGAGGTAATGCAACCACATCCCTTCATATGCAGCTCCAAGCCATGCCAAAGCAAGAGATGTACAGCTCTTTTGGCTAACCTTCCCAAATTCTGAGAGATGGAGCATCTGTAACAGGCTTGGGATACGCCACATGTTAGATGTTTGGCAGCAGCACAAGGGTAACCAAAACCTCTGGTGCCACGTACACCCAGCCTCCTGCCTGACTGCCAACACAAATCTAATGCTCAAGAGTGAATTCTATCAATATTCAAGGCTTCCTTTGGCCTTGCCATAAAATAATTTTCTGCTATACTGCTAGTAAAGAACCAACATTTGTGTAGGAAGCAGCTCCTCAGAGTGGGTGCAGGGGCAAGCCTGAATATTCACCCCTTCACACTCAGCAACTTCAGATGTAAGAGATGTTTGCCTACAACAAACACAAAAGGGCTTGGAGCATAAGGACAAACCATCCCCCCAAAATGGAAGCTTCCTGGTTTCATCAGAACCAAAAAGGCAGAGCCTGAGCAGGAAATTCAATGGAAAGAATACTATTCATAGAGTAGAAGCAAAGACCATCAGCAGAGATACCCAAGCAAGACCTTACTGAAGAGGGCAGAGCCTAACACAAACAAACAGCAACACAAAGGGACTACACCACAAAGTTCTGGGATATTAAATACACTTCACAAGTATTTAATGGAAAACTGTCTCCTACGTTGACACTGCTGCCCCGCTGTCCTCCCTGCAGAAGTGCATGCTCCTCCAGGCAGCTCACCTCTAGAGCCCACCCAGGAGGTATGCTGCGTGCCCAGCACACACTGCACTAACAGACACCACACAGAGCGGCCAGCGGGCAAAACCGACAGAAGGCCAACTGGAGAAACTCAAATCCTACAGGCCCTCCTCTGCTGAAAGCCTTTTTCGTGTGAAGTTGGCACTTTGTTAAAGAATAAACTGAGATACATGTCAGGATTACTCTTAAATGAAAAATCTACATTCGAAGCATGAAGCAGAAGAAGAACAGGAACTCGTGTCCTCCACCCCCAGGCCAGGTGAGCCATTCAGCCATAGTGCTGCTGAGCAGAAGAGCGGAGCTGTGATGCTCCCCTGGCCCAGGGGAGATGAATTTGTCCAGCTTTCTCACCTAGTTGCAACAGAAGTCAGAACATTAAGCTAAGCCAGGAAAAACAGGGTTTCAGACATAAGGCAGTGTTTAAACCTCAGAGCTAGAAACACATCTCGCCAGCGCTCCCTGCTCATTAGGGTCTGAGCCCCCTTCACCACTGTGGTTCCTGAGAACACCACTGGACACAGCCCTGCCAAAGCAGGAAACCCAGGAAGAAGGGTGCCTAAAACCTGGGTACTGTTACATCTGCAGATTAACAAAGCCATAAGAAAACAAAACCATTGGTCAGTTTGGTGACTTTCGGCTATTTTAATCTGCTGTCAAGGTTCATTACTGAGACATTGCTACTGATTTGTGTCATGCTATCATTCCATCTGTAAGAGCAGGGCTCAGAGAGCAATCTCTCAGATAGCCCATCTAAGAATTTAAGGAGTTCTCACAGCCCTCACTGGTGCCAAAAACTGCTTAGGGAACTCTTCCATAGCACAATGCATTTCCTTGACCCAGCCCCAGAAGTTTTCATTCAGTGCTTTATTTCACATTCGGGCTTCTTCCCCGGTACAGCTCTACCAACAGCAAGAGCACAACGAGGAAGGGGTCTCGCAAAGCCGCTGCTCCCCTTCACCTAGGGCTGTGAGCCCACTGCTGGGCTTCAGGCGCTGCTCACCTCCTTCTAAAGAGCAATCCCAACTCCTGCCTGCCGGCCCCGAGCACGGGAAGAGAAGCGAGATAACTGAAGGGAAACAGAACCAGCACAAAGCTGGGACCGCACCGCCCCCTCCCCCCCGCACTACTCGCGGGAGGCCTGGGTAAGACCCGGGACACAAAACTTCTCTCCCCCTCGCGACCGCGCTCCCGTCCGCGGGAGCGGAGCTCACCCCCCCCCACCCGGCCCCGCGCGGCCCTTCCCGGGGCCGGAACGCCGCCCTCGG